>WSXT02064477.1:0-12531 GCA_011762715.2 Neuroterus valhalla | reverse complement strand
GGGAATCGAACCCACAACCAGACAGTACCGTGGGTCCAAAGCTCATGCCTTAGCCCCCACGACCAACTGACCACTCCAGTTAAGGATTCTAATATTTTGTGGACAATTTTTCTTTTTCGTTCAAATTATACTGTATTTATTTATAACTGTAATCTTATTTGATAAATATTTTAACTATTTCGTATTCCGTCGAGAATTAATATTTCTGGGTAAAGAATTAATTACTTGGTTGGAAGTTGAAATATTTTTAAAAATTAATTTTTTCTCTTGTTCTAGATTCAACTATTCGGCTAAGGGTTTATCTGTTTTGTTGAATTTTCGTACATTTGGTAGAAAACTGATCTTCTTGGTTGAAAATTTGGCATTGATTGAGAATTTATTTATTTTGTAGGGAGTTTATTTTGTTGCAAATTTAACCATTTTTTTTAAGTCATCTTTTTTGTTCAAGAATGCAACTGTTTTTAGTTGATTTGGTCTGTCTCGTTCGGAAACTTGAGTATTTGGTTAAAAATGCATCCTTCGTACGTTGCAAATTTAACTGTTGGATTATTAATTCAACTATTGGGGAACTCAAGTAATCATCCGAAGAGGATAATAATTTAAAATTTCTATACATCTAAAACTGTTTTGTTCCCTCACAAATTGATGATGCTGATTACGAATTGAGGGATCTCAAATATGAAAGAAGACCTAAATTTATTTCATAAAATTTTATTTTGTTTAGACTAGATAGTACTGTACATGGATTTCCTGAAAGGTACATAATTCAGTATACTTGAGTTAAATACTCAGCGACGGCACTGAAGAACACATAACGATTGAATTTTTCAGGAAAAAAGTTGTTCTCGACACTATACAGACAAAATTACGATTTCTCATATCGCAAAACGAAACTTAAATTTCAAACCTCTCAGGCAAATTGTTCTTGAAATCAGTAACTTCAAAAGAACTGGAAATTGCTTTCGAAAGTACGTGCAAATTTCACTATAAACAAAATATGTTTTACAGTAGAGGAGGGACTAAAAAACAAAGTTGAACCATTTTTCTGGGTCGAAAGACTCGCAAAATATAACTTAGAAAAATCTAACACTCGTAAATTTTTAATCTTCTTAGATACATCATCAATCTTATTAAAAATATACAGTTAGTACACAAATACTTGTACCGGAAATCGCTGTTTACACAATCTGCGCTTTTTAAAATACGTTCAGCATCACAACGAAGCGAGTATACGTAGGTTTTTTCGAGTTCTTGAGAATGGTCTTTAGTTTAAAAATTTTCCTTTTTTTTTGGTACCCACTGCCACTGCCGACACAAAACTCAGAAATGACAGTATTCAAAAGGATCATTAGAAAAAAAATTACATATTTTCGTTCAGGGTGTCGACTTGATGGATGATTTTAAATTCCTGGTCATTTCCCGATTTCCTCCCAGTCGTTGATTGGATAAATTTTTCAGTTACATTTCATTCTTGATAACAAAATTTTCATCAATGAAAACTTGACGGATAGAACTGTGAAGAATTTATTAAAGTTTCTTTTCTAAAATGTTTTACAATCATCAATCAAAAGCAGTCGAAAATGATATGTTTTTTTTAATGTATAAAATACACTTCTTTCACTTAAAATATGGAAAAATATTTTCTGATCAAACAAATGGTTGACTTTAGAATGTTAATTTAATAAATTTTCAGCAAAGTTTTTCCCAATGAAAAATTTTCTATCAATAGAAACTCAACGAATATAATTGTTAAGAATATTTTAAAGCAGACACTCTTTAATTTGACAACTCTGTAGTTTCAAAAAGAATTATAGAGCCTGAAAATTGGTACCATAGGTCTATGAAATATTTTAATTCATTTGTTTATTTTTATTCATTTGATTATTTCTGAGTTTTCGGTTGAATGAACAGCTTGTTAATTTATTCACTTTAGTTCCAACATGACACTTATCGTACTTTTGAGTATAAAAGTACCTTAACTGCAGAAATTTCATTTCGCCAAGTACTTAACGTGCCCCTTGACTACCTGTACAGATCTCTAAAATTCATATAATATCAAAATTAATATTGTTATACAATTACCATATGCACATAAATCACTCTTATATTCATATATGTACCAATGTCGTTGAAAGCCCCTTCTAGAAATGATCGATTCAATACGAAAAAATAAAACAACAAACAACAACCAAACTTGTTTAATCATTAATTGAGGAGTTACAATTAGAAATTCTTGAATTGTTAAAAGATAAACTAGCAAATTATTTAATTTTCTCGTCCCATATTTAATTTATGTAATTCTGAACATTTTTATTAGGACCAGTTTGATTTCAAAGATTTAAAACTTAACATTTTTCAATTTGAATAATTTGCAATTTAGAATTGTTCAGTTCTAAGAATTTGAAATTCAAATTACAATGACATTTCAATCAAAATTACAGGATTTCAAATTGCAAAATTTGTAACTTACCTCATTCATATTTCATTTTCAAAATTAAAACTTCTTTCATTGGAAATATAAATTCAAAGTTCTACAATCTTGGAGATTTACAATACAAAAGTAGTTAATTTGAAAAATTTACAATTCAAAGTTTTCAAATAACGAGTAAAATTCAATCAAAATTACAGAAATCTGGATTGTGAAACTTGAAACTTGCTTAATCTTCAATTGCAGATTTAGGAATCTAAAAATCTCTAATTTCGATCATTTTAATTTTGGATTTCTAAAATTTTGAAGAGATAAAATTGAAAAATCTTGAATTTTTAAAATTTAAAGTTAAAATCACTCTATTTTTAATATTCATATTTAAGCCATACAATTGAAACATGTTTATTAGGACCAGTTTAATTTCAAAGATTTAAACTCTAACATTTTTCAATTTGAATAATTATTTGCAATTCAGAATTATTCAGTTCTAAGAATTTACAATTCAAATTACAATAACATTTCAATAAAAATGACAGGATTTAAAATTGCAAAATTTGAAACTTAGATAACTTCTATTCGAGAATTTTCAAAAATAAAATTTCTTTCACTTGAAACACAAATTCAACGTTCTACAATTTTGAAGATTTACAATACAAAATTATTTAATTTGAACAATTTACAATCCGAAATCATTTAATTTTGAAAATTTACAATTCAAATTGAGAGTAAAATTCAATCAAAATTACAGAAATCTAGATTGTGAAACTTGAAACTTGCTTAATCTTCAATTGCAGATTTAGGCATCTAAAAATCTCTAATTTCGTTCATTGGATTTCTAAAACTTTGAAGAGTTACAATTAAAAAATATAAAGTTCAAATCACTCAATGTGTAATATTCATATTTACGCGGTATAATTTGAAAAATTTTTTATTTGATTTCAATTTCAAAGATTTAAACCTTAAAATTTTTCAATTTGAATAATTATTTGCAATCTAGAATTATTCAGTTTTAAGAATTTACAATTTGAATTACAATAACATTCCAATCAAAATTATAGGATTTCAAATCGCAAAATTTGAAACTTAGCTCATGTTTATTCCAGAATTTCCAAAATTGAAATTTCTTTCACTTGAAACATAAATTCAACGTTCTACAATTTTGAAGATTTATTAGTACAAAATGAATTAATTTGAACAATTCACAGTCCAAAGTTATTTATTTCTGAAAATTTACAATTCAAATTACGAGTAAAATTTAATCAAAATTACAGAAATCTGAATTGTGAAACTTAAAACTTGCCTAATCTCTAAGCAAGAAAAAATCTTGAATTTTGTTAATATAAAGTTAAAATTACTCAATTTTCAATATTTATAATAAGGCTATGTAATTAGGAACATCTTGATTGAAATAATTTGATTCCGAAGATTTGCAATTTGAAATTTTTCAATTCAAACCATTTGCAATTCAAAATTATCAAATTTTTGAAATTTACTTTAAAAATTACAATTCATCAAGATTGGAGAATTCTGAATGCCATAACTACAAACTTGCCCAATTTTCAATTTTGAATTTTGGAAAATGAAAACTCTATCATTTTAAATATTCAGAGTTTTACAACTTTGGAGAGTAAAAATTGAAAACTTTTGAGTTTTGAAAATATAGAGTTACAGATTACTAAATTTCCAAGATTTAAATTTCTTCAATAATTATAACCTCTGAATTATAACAATATGCAATTTAAAAAACTTTAATTTCAACCATTTTTGAGTTGAGTTTTGAAGATGAGAATATAAACAAAATTCTATATTTGGGGAAGGAGAAACCTTATGTTCTCCATCCAGTAGTTGATTTTGATGTCCTCAATTCTATTACTATTAACGCGCGCTGAGAACTTCAAAATATTTATTGTTTTTATTTTTAAATAGTTGATTTTCTAACAGTTTTTAAATAGTTGATTTTTCGAGACCGTCTTAATCAATCAAAAATTAAACGATTTGAAAAAAAAACATTGCAAACGAAATGTTTTGAAATATTGATCACCCTCGATCTTTATGAATCGTGTCCAATCGATTATTTCTAGAAGGGTCAGAGAGAATCAAAAAAATCGGATCCTGAAACTATAAAAATAAATCGATGACATCCGTTTCCTTAAAACCTTATAGAAAATTAGCATACTGTACAATAATTACAATTATGATAAGAGCCGACAAAGGCACGTGTACCTTTAAAATATTTTCGATACGATATACAGCGTTTGAAATAATATATATTTACAGTTTGGGAATGCAAGCAGTAAAACATTGTGTTTTGAAATCTCAAGCAGCGCTGGATAATTCAAACTTGAATCCTACAGGAATTAACAATATCGTTGAAAATAATTAAAATCCTGTAAAAAAAATTGTACTTTTTGCGCAATGTTGTTCAAACACTTTAATTATTTTTACTGCTGAAACAGTGGAATAATCCAGATAACAAAATAAAAACAAACTTAGTCAACTCCTCAGTGGTAGAACTTCCGTAAACGAAGTCACTATCGCTAATTCTTTCACAAAAAAAGTAAAAAATGCATTTACCAAACCTTGGTATAAATCTAATACATACATAATATGTACGGGTAAACTTAAAAAATAAAGATTGGAAAAGTTTCCTAAAAAGCAAAATCGATTGCCTTTAGTACGTTCAGTAACTACATTGCATTTCTCAATTTCTTTTAAAATGATAACCTAATATCAATAGCTCAAGACATACATTAATGAAAATCGAGTTGCTTAAAAATATAAAAATGGCTTTGTACGATTGTAAAGGTATAGGTATGCAAATATCAACAATTTCTGTTAAGAGTCATAAAATATCATGACTATTTTTATCGCTCTGAAAAGTACGGAACAATAATGGCAAAAGGAGACTGCGAATATAAACTAGAAAATGACACAAGTACACGTCACAAATAAAACTTCTACCAAAGTCACTAGACAAAACACGTGATGTTAAAATTCCAATAATCTCAATATCAAGCAGCGAAAATTCGCGTGCAAAAACAATATCAATCGGCAGAATCGGTAGCTACGAATTAAACCACTGTTACAGTTTTAACATTTGATGAACTTCCAGAGTCAAGAGGAGCTTCTTAGAAAAAGTATTCGACGTTTTGTAATAAGGACTTTCAAAGTTCTGTGGTTTTTTAAATTTGAATTTAGATTAAATTAAAATTTTTTAAGGTTCTGGTAAACTATTAATTTTCTCTGGTGAATCAAAAAAGTTCATGAGGTTTCAATGATTTCAAACAATTTTGAATGATTTTAAAGAATTCAGGATATTTTTCTAACTGCAGAAAGATTTAAAAGATTCCTGATTTGAAACAGGGAATTTCGGGAAATAATCATTATTCTGAGTTGGAACATCGAATAATTCATGGCCATAAGAACTAACATTCTAATTTGGATCAGAGAAGTTTGTAAAAGTATAGTTCTGAATTTAAAGAAGGATTTTTTTAAATTCTCTTAATAATCAAAATTTGAATTATTTCCCGAAATCCCCATATTATTTCAAAAATTCTTATAAAATTTGGAAGAAAAATGTGTCGAATAATGACGCATTCTTATTTGAAAAATTAAATCATTTTTGAATTGGAAAAATTCTGATTCGAAACAGAAAAGAATTTTTAAATTCAAACGAATTCTAATTTGGAACCAAAAAGATATTTTTTATTAAAAATGGAAATTACTAGAAATTTTTATTTTAATAACTTATTTCATCATTAAAAACAAGAATCAGTCGGGGGAAGAGAGAAAATTATGGTTTTTATATATTTTATCAAATAGTCATTTTTTGGAGATCCATTTAACACAAGATTTTGTAGGTAAAATTGTACAGCATCAACTTAATCGCCAATTAGTTTCATTTGAAACCGTGAATTTGAATTTCTGAAAGATTTTATTAGATATCAGAAAATTGAATATTTTGAAGGATTTTATGGAAAGCCTGTACAGTACCTACAGGTACTGTTTTTTGATTGTTATAAATTCGTCTCTAATTACTTATTTATTAAATCTGTCCTTTTAAACATTTCTTAGAAATACCCAAACCTCTTGAAATTTTCAACATCTGATGAATCCCTTGAACTCTTCCAATCCAAACTCCGGGGATTTTTCTGATATATGATGAGATCTCTTGAAATCTCGAAAATCGAATTGGAAAATGGAACAGTAACATTTTTAGTTCAAAAACCCAATTTCAAACCAAACACGAGAGTTTTTAACCAAAATAGATCAATTATTTTTTACTGAAAAAGATGGTTCGTCAAACAAAATTTGAATACTCAAATTATAAATTAAACAAAAAAGTTATATTTAGACAAACGAATAAATAGTTAAATTTTCCACGAAAAATTAATTTTTAACCCAAAAATAAGACTTTGTAATCAAACGGTTACATTTTGAATCATAAAAATGATAATTTTTATTTAAAACGGGATAGTAACATTTTTGGCTGGAAAAATTAGTTTTAAAACAAACATAAGAGTTTTTAGCTGGATGAATTTTCCACTAAAATGAAAAATATTTAATTGTTTTTCCCTGTCCCGAGTCAGATGAATGAGGAGAAAGCAAATGAAACGTAAAGAATACATTGAAAAGAAAAAATTGAGAAAATAAATCTTTCTGTATGGTTGGGCTTCAATTCGAAATTCCTCGTCATTTCCCGGCCCATTCAAGTCGTCACCTTCATAATAGATATCAAAGAAAAAAATCACAAAGGTTATTCTGGCTTATTTTTCAAGAATTGAACAGGATTTTCAATAAATATTTTATACAGATTTTAGTTGGTCTTCTATCGTATTAAAGTTCGACCATTTTTCGAATTCCATCTCGAATTCATATGAATTTTATTTAGAATTTCTTCGGATAAAATTAGAATTCAAATTGAATTTTGTTGAATTGAACTTTGTTCGGATTTTAGATGGACTAACTTTCATTGAAAACTAAACACAAAATTGTGTTCATTTCTCACCTTTCTCGTTTCCTTATCACATAACAATAGAAATACATTTTGACTCCGGAAGCAAATGACACTGGGTAAAAATCTATCTATGATTTCTAGAAACACGAAATTTCAGTCTGGAGAACTAACCGTATGATATTCTGGGGGTGAATTGCTGCGCATCCAGCGTCAAAGAAAGCTGTAGGCGTTTTGCACAGCTCTTCCACTCGTCGCTGCAGAAGAACCTCGATCCGAAATTAAGGTTTGTTGTTCCAGGCGTCCCAGAGACTCGGCTCGCATTCTTATAGATCCGCCAAAAGTCTGGACCTGTGATGTTCATCAACTAGATTAGAAATATTTCTCTGACAAAAACAAAGAGAATCTTTATAATTGAAGGGCCGGATAGAATAACGACTTCCGCGCGCGAGCAGGACAGACTAGCCCCTGAAAGTATGCAATCGCTGCTGAGTTCGGAGTGAACTTTTCCGATTGAAAAAAAATTATCAGAATCTTGGAAAAAAAGCAAAGCAGTCAGCGAGGGAGTTGTTCATAATAATTCAAAGTATCCATCTGCTAAGTTTCGGGAAATTTCCGTCGTATACTTTCAGAACTGTGAAGAGTTTAGTGCCGGATTTACTAGTAGGATTACTCCGGGAGTGGGAAATGCTGCCGTATGTAATAATATGTTCCGGAAAAAGACACTATTTTAACGCATGAACGATACTATTCCTATGTATTTTGAGCCGCTGAATCCAGAGATGCCTCGCGTTTTTCATGAAAGTATTGCCTTTTGTTGAAATTGCAATTGTTCAAGCAAATTATGAAAAGATTGATGCTTTCAAATAGAAAATTTTTTCATTCAAAAAATGGCTTATTTCAAGACAAAAATGTCTCTAGTATCAATCTCATAAAGTAATGTTCCTGAAGTTACAAATTTTTGAAGGTCGAAAATTCGACATTATTCGATAACTTTGACTGTTATTCATTTTCCACCTGTTTGATGCTTCTTAAAATTGAAAAAAAGCTTTTAATTCTTCAAAGGTTACTCTTAATATTAGTGTAGTTTAAAAGCCGGCTTTGTCGAGCCGTTCCGAACTTTTTTGGCGACATTAGTATCCCACGCTTGTTCATCTCGAGAACGCTTACGTCCTTTTTCAATGTTTTCTTTAGACATGTCCATTTTCAGTAATAAACCATTGAAACGCTTATATTGTTTAGCAAACACGTGCTCTTATTCGCTTCAAAATATTTTTAGTATTTAGGTATTGGAGAGTTTTGTTTCAATGACGAGAGATATTTTAACGTTTTCCTGGTAATCGTCCCGAATAACACATGAACGTTTCGCAAACGTTTTCTGGCAAACCAAAAACTTTTGGAATTTTTGATGATAAAAACTTTTTGAAAACGTTGGATACTTTAGCTGATTTTTGAGACTCAAGATAACGAAACTTTTCAAAAACGTTTGACCAATAAAATTTTGAGTGACTACTAATTCAACACGTATTTCAAACGTTTTCAAAACTTTTGGAAAACATTCAATAGAAGTTTGAGAAACGTTTAAGAAGTAAAATTTCGAACGATCGAAATCACGACCGTATTCAAAACGTTTTTTAAACGTTTGATCAAAAAATGTATCCGATAGATCGCGTGATCTTACTCGCAAGTGGCAAGGAACTATGGAGATTACAACATATACGACTTCCAAACATATGTTTATAAGAAAAGACAAGGGAAAGTTATCATTAGGAATTAGGGTATGGTCTAAAATACCATTAAAAGTATATGTAAAAAAATTTTTATTTTTCGATCAAACGTTCTTCAAACCTTCTTAAAACGTTTTTTAAACGTTTCGCAAACGTTTTCCAAACGTTGGATAAATGTTTTGTAAACTTTTGATGAATATCTTACAAACGTTTTAGAAACGTTTGGAAAATTAATCTGCTCAAATTTTTCTTGGTCTAACGTTTACCAAACGTTTTCAAAACGTTTATAAAAAGTTTTGTTCTGCCAAAATATTAAAAATATTTGAAAGTATCCAACATTTTGGAAACATTTTAAAAATGTTGTTTCCAACAAGAATTACAAACGTTTTAATGTTTGCCAGAATACGTTCTCCAAACGTTTCCAAGACGTTCGGTGTTATCCGGGGTGTTACAAGTACATTCGGGTGATAATCGACTTGACGAAGCCGGCTTCAAAAGTACACTAGTTTCACGGGTAACTTTGGAAGAATAAGTACCTTTTTTGTTTTAAGAAGCATCAAACAGGTCGAGAGTGAATAACAGTCAAAGTTAGCGAAAAATGTCGAATTTTCGACCTTCAAAAATTTATAAATCCAGGAATATAACTTTACAAGATTGTTACTAGCGACGCTTTCGGCTTGAAATAAGCCATTTTTGAAATAAAAAAAGTTTATAGCTAAAAACATCAATACTTTCATAATTTTTTGGAACAATTGCAATTTGAACAAAAGGTAATACTTTAATAAAAAAAAAACGCCGGACATATTCGGATTCAGCGACTCAAAATACATAGGAATGGTTTTATGCAGTAAAATAGTGTCCTTTTACCGTTGAATATATTATTACATACGGCAGCATTGCCCACTCGCGGACTAATCTGCAAGTAAATCCGGCACTTAACTCTTCACAGTTCTGAAAGTATATGATGGAAATCCCTAAAACTTAGCATATGGATACTTTGAATCATTATGAACAACTCTTTCGCTGACTGTTATGCACTTTTTGAAGATTTTGTTAATGTTTTTTTAATCGGAAAAGTTGTCTCCGAGCTCAGCGCTGATTGCATACTTTCAGGGGCTAGTCCGCCCGGCTCGCGCTCGGAAGTCGTTATTCTATCCGGCTCTTCAATCATTCTTAAATTTTCTGGACAAATTGCAGTTTTTGAGGTTCTTTTGCTCAATAGAATGGGCTGGTTTAATCAAATAAAAGAAAACCTCACTCTTGAAACATAATCTAGTCATTAAAAATGGGGACAGCTGACACTGGAAACTAGATAGCCAGAAATTTTAAGAATTTTTTTGTGTGAAAGTGAGCCCATTCCCCCACGGTCCTGTTCTATTTAAATATTTCTATATAAATGAACTGTTTCATGCATTACAGTGAGGAATATTGGCGAATGTTAGTAGGTTCACAACTTCTAAATGTTAGTTATGTAAATCCTTGACTTCTATGGAAACAATTACGAGATCTGAACCGAAAAATTCATGGCAGCAATATATACAGGGATCACAGCGCAAAAGCAGGGTGGCGATTCGGCGGACGATTTCAAATTCCCGGTCATGTCCCGGTTCTTCACGGTCAAGTTTTTCAATTCTCCTATTGTAAAACAAATCAATTTTGAAAAGAATACAGAAATTTCCAATAAGAAAACATTTTTTTTTTCACAAAAATTGGAACAGTTAATCTCACAAATAAGGAAAATCATATCACGATAACAAAAAAACGGATTTACAACTGTTAGTTCATTTTTCAATCAAGAAGATTAATATTTAAATAAAAAGATAACAATTTATCTGGAGTACATCAATTTTTAACCATGAAGGTGAATTTTCAAACAAGAAGATTAATTTCAAAATAGAAAGAATCGATTTCTAAGAAAAAATACAGTGTTTCAACAAAACAGTCGAATGTAGAACTCAAAAAATAATTATTTCCAACCAAAAATGGAACAGTAACTTTTTTGGTTCAAAAAAACAACCTCAAACCAAGCAAAAGAGTTTTTTACCAAAACGACGAAATCTACAACTGAAGGAGTTGAGCTTTAATAAGATAAATTAACTTTTACTGAAAAAGATAAATTTTTAACGAAAATTTGAATACTCAAATTTTGAAACAGAAAAAATGAATGTTTAACTGCACAAATGAATTTTCAACTACAATTATGGAATTTCCAATTTGGATAAAATGAATATTTTCAGTAAAAAAAATTACTTATAAAAAAAAAATAACTTTCAAACAAATCGTTACATTTTTGAACGAAATGATGAATTTTCGAATAAAATAGCAAATATTCAACTGCAGTTCTTGAGTTTTGAACCAGAAATATGAATTTCCATCTGAAATGATAAACCTTCAATTAGAATGATTGAATTTTTCAGAAAAAAATTTATTTAAGCAAAGACCACAATTTTTCAATAAAATGGTTGAGTTTTGAACAATACAAATAATACTATCCAACCAGAAATGGAATAGTAACATTTTTGTCTCTACCAATTCATTTTAAACCAACCATAAGAGTTTCCAAATAGATGAATTTTCGAGGTATGAATTTTTAGGTAAAATAAAAATTAAATAAATTCTCAAGGAAATAGTTTAATTCTCAGATCCAAAAATCGATGTTTAACTAAATACTTGAATTTCTACCAAAAAAAAAAAAAATGAATTTATTTCTAACAAAGTAGTTACATTTTCAACCAGTGATGGATTTTGAATTAAAATAGTGCACCTTCGACGAAAAAATATAATTTCCAACAAAAGAGCTCAACTTTTAAACAGATAGTAGATTTTTTAACTAAAAAAGAAGGAATTTGCAGTGAATAATGTTAACAAGTTTCCTATCGTAATTCATAAATATTTCTTCTTTGAAATACTATTTGTAATTTCTACTTTAAAAACTACTTGAAGTACGTTCTTCATTTAAAATTGAGATAAGGAGATCGATTATCCAATTGTAGCAAATTCCAATTTGAAAAAAAAATTTACTCAATACTCAAATTTTAAAAGGAAAAAAATTGATCTTCAACTAAATTAATTAATTTTTAACTGAAACTATGGAATTTCTACAGGTATAAGTTAAACTTTCAGTTTAAAAAAATTCTTATTGCAAAAAAAAACAACTTTAAACAAACCAAAAAAAACTGTCGAACAAATTACTACATTTTTACAAAAAATGATAAAGAGTGAAATGAGATTGTTGAATTTTAAACCAGAAAGACTAATTTTTGACTGGAACGATGATCATTTACCTAGAATAGTTCAATTTTGACTAAAAATTGATTTTCAACCGAAAAATATAAGTTTTCAACGAAATGGTTGAAACTTGAACTATAAAAATAAAAATTTTCAAACAAAAATGGAATAGTGACATTTTTTGCTCAAAAAAT
>WSXT02064466.1:0-12531 GCA_011762715.2 Neuroterus valhalla | reverse complement strand
ACGGGTCTGACTCTGTTTATGTTGGAGTTGGTTGAAGCGGGTCTGCTTCAAGTCGAAGGCCAGAGGAGACCATGCCCGAAGCTCGACTTTTAATGGAGTCCCAGTGTACATTCATTCAAAAAATTTCCATTTTAATTGAAAAATAAAGTAACGCCCTTTCTCCAAAATCAGAAAAATAGAAATGACGAATCGTGAAGAATTTGGACTTTTTACAGGGATTTGTGTTTTACATTCCCTTGTTCCTGATCACAATTAAAATATTTAAAAAAATTTCTGTTCATATAAAAAATACCCTGTATATCCTAAGTCAAATGATAATTCTGTTAATGTTGTTTAACAGTTTAACACCTCAATTTGGGTCCAAATAGATTAAATCAAACTAATGTCTTTGTTTTTATTATTTCCCTGTTCTAATCATTCATCTGTATCAAAATAGATTATAAAACATCATCCATGAAAGACAAGCCCCCCCCCCCCAGTCTCTTTCTTACTACCCACTCGAAAAAAAAAGTGTGACGCAGGCCCTGCGCACTCGCTACTTCTGAGAAAATTCAAGTCAGCTTTGAAGCTAGGGAAAAGAGTTAATACACGGAGAGACTTTTAGTATTAATATTCCTTTTATCGCATATTCATCATTGAAATAAAATATACGAATTTAGGGATAATCAAGGTAACGTTAGGGAAAGTCGAATAGTGAGTTAGTGACTGTCAAAATAAAGACTTATATCTTTTATTGTAATCAATCGTACACTGCTCTGAAGAAAATAAAACCAAATGTTGTACATTCCGATAACAGCGCTTTTAAAATATTGAAAATTGACATTTTTGTCACTCAACTTCTGCAAAAGTATGCGCTGAGTAGGATTAGCAGATAAAAAGTTTTTCGAAATTTCTCAACTATCCAAAAAACGCTTAACAGATTTCGGACGACCTTCACTATTTTACGAAGAGCTTCGATTTATGTCATAAAAATTTCAAAGAAAAATATTCATACTTGGCTGAGTGACAGTGAGTCGACCTCCAAAAATCATTAAAACAAAATTTAACCATTTTCGACGTAATAGACGATTTCGACAGTGTTCCCCTGATTTCAGGCTAAAATAAATTTCAGATACGGATTCAGCATCCTCAAAAACATGAAGTGAGTCTATTATTAGCGATTAGGAATGATCTGGTCACTACCATGTCATTTTTGGGGTAGTTGCCGCTCGCCTATATAGATCGCACGCATTTTCCTGTGACTTAGAATTCTCCCTGCTCTTATATATGCTACACGAGCAAATTCATGACCACTTGTGAGAAACTAATCGCCTAGGGCACGCGTCTTTCGGATCTCGCGCTCGATGGTGATCTCACCTCGCGCTACGCGCTCGGCCTTTGTACCTTTCTCAATTGTATAAAAAGCTTGTGAAACTCAGAAGCAAAAGGTCGACTACTTTAATTCAATGAGTGTAAATGCTCTTTTTTTAAAGCTTCGCCTGCTTTAACGAATACATTCTCATCGCGTGTCTTGTGCTGCGCAGTCGATCAAAGTTTGTCCAAAACGGTGGAGAAGTCTTGGTGCCTAATTTTTTCACACGTTCTGTAGTTTTTCTAGAAATTCCATTTTTTATTTTTTATTTTATTTTTTACGATTGGAACAAAAACTACCTGTCAAATGGGAAAAATTATAGAAAATGCACAGATATTTTCCGGGTGAACAACTTTCGTAATGAACTTGCGACTATTTGATTTTTCATAATCTTGTGTACATTGTTCAAAATTTCATATTTTTTCATTTTTTTTATGTATTTTTATGAATAAGGCAAAAACTACTTGTCCTATCAAAAAGTTAATTTGACCAAATTTGTAGATCTTTTCTTGTAGACATTTGTAGACATTTTTTATTCAAAGTGCATCTATTCATTCAGTTCAAATAAATATTTCTTTGCACGCATTCATGACTTCCATAAACTTGAGCAAAGTAAACTTCACTCCCTACGAGTATTTTTTTTTAGTGTAAGGAGGTAAATTGACTCGGTGACTTGTAAATTACACACATATAATTACAGAAAGTGCCAGGATTATTTTGAAAGTATATGTATTTTTCCAAATAGTATAGTAGGTCAACCAATTTCTCAATAGTACAAGCTTTTAGGAATATTATTATACCTATTAAAGAAATCCAACTCTCAACGAAGAAAGCTTTTAACATACTGAACTCTGACCCTCTCGAGCCTAAGAGGAAAATCAACTCTTTTTTTGATTTTCTTTTATTGTTTCCATATTTGACTAATATCTAGATCATATTTAACATACTAATATTGTTAGAAATATATTTTTTTGTGAGAGTATAGTAAATGCTTGTAAATAGTTTTATGCAAATACGTATATGAGAAGATATCCAGTACAGAATGATGCCCTTCATTTTTTGAATGAAAAAGCATCGGTATTTTATTTATTATTACTGGGAGTGTCAAAATTTTTTGACACTCCTAGCTTCTTCAAGGGTTGTGAGAAATAATATTCTGAATCTATTTCAAATCAGACAGGGTGCTACACTTGAATTCGCAGAATCTCTCGGAGACGGAAATTAATCAGTTTTGAATTTTGTGCTCTGTCTTCCAAATTCTCAAGGATTTCATTCATCCATCAGAATCTCGGTCAGAATGAGTTTTTTTTAACGAGAGTCCCATTCCAGAGTTCAATTCGGGGAAATTCTATTCCAAAGTGTAGAGAAAATTCATGAAACGTTCCACAGTGTTGGGCTATTAGCAACTTAGCCGATTGGGAATGAATCAAATAACGCAAAATGAACGTGAAATCTATTATTATCATGAAGCAACGTTACTTTCTTTTTGGCTGAAGGAAATGGGTAGGAAGGGGAGGGGGGGATCAGGGTAGACAATAATTGGTAACGTAGTTAATTCTGTGATTGCTTAAACCGTGCTGTATGGAAGCGGGACCCGGACGTACCAAGAAAAGAACAACAGCAAATTCAACGTGATCAGCGTGCAATTTGTGCGCAATATGTGCGGAAAAACACTGACGGACAAAGTAAGTAATGAGTCTTGTCATATTGAAAGAATGATTGAAAGACGGAGGACCAAAGAAGTGTGTTCAGTCAGGGTGAATGGTAGTGTACTCAGAGGCAGGCCAAAGGAGGAATTGATAGAATGGATGAATGAGACCCTAAAGGAGAGAAATATGAAGAGCTGTAAAAACACAAGAGTTTGTATGAAAAGAGGCATGGATGTGAAAGAAGCAAGAGATCTATGCCAGGATGGGGATGCTTGGAGAGCATTTGTAGTGCTAAGTGGATCACTTTATTAACTTTGTGAAACTCTTGGGAAGGGGGGTTTGCTAGAGAGATTAGTCAGCGACCCTTGTCGCAGCAATGCTGCACATGAAAAGTGTGTCGGTTTAAAACAGGAACAGGTCGGACTTGATCCCGCTACCAATTATTTCTATTAGGTCTCACTTCTAATGTTGCTGGAACAACCTCGTGTATGTGCATTCTGCTCAAAAACTCAATCAAAGTCTCCATTCACTGAAAATGCTGCGTCTCAAGTGAGGGCCAACATATGAATCAAATGAAATCAGGATGTTTTCTGTTCGCAAAAGAGCAATCAATGTTAGGACTGATCTGACACCTATCCATGCTTCCTCCCCCTAAACATTCCTTACTTATCTTTTCCATGTAAATTTCATTTCCAAATCTTTCTATATCAATTTCTTCATCCCCAGTAGTACAACGGGGCTGGAACCAAACAACTTATGCTTACCTCGAAAGGGACTAGAACTAACAGTGTAATAATAATAATTATAATTGTTTATAAACGACCCCTCGTTAGCCTCCCTTTAATTCCTCGTAATTTCGATTCAGAGAAATAGTCCTACTGTAGAATGTCAATCAAGAAACTTTTGAAATCGCCGAATTTCAGTTCATATAAAACGAGATATAAAAGCTCTGTTAGAATATAATCCGTGCAGTATTTTGTAATGCCGAGACGCCCTATCGCGGATTATCCTTGTCTCATTCACATAAAAGAGGCGAGCTGGTCGTCCCAGGTTACCGGTGCGGTGTCGCTGCCGGTGGAATTCGATAACGACTAAAATCGCAGGATTCGAAGGGGTTATGAGACCCTATGACAGTTTTGGACTGACGATCAGAACCAGAATCAGAATATACGGATAAAATCGCTTCCACTCGACGAGACTTCAAATCCTGCTATTCAGCTCTGAAAGTCGAATAATTCGTTAGTGCCGCATCGTAAAAAGAGGGTAGATCCGTCATTCGTTTTAAATCCGAACTCCGCTCTGCTCTGCGGAAAACCCAACGTTGTCTGATTCACAAAGGGCGCCTCATTTTTCACAGAAGGGGAGGAATACTTTTTGTATTTTTTACGAGCCCAGGAAGTAGCCAATGTTACAATAGCGATGGCACACCTACGCTTGATCATAAAAAAAGAAAAAAAGAAGCGTTAAATAAAAGGGGGGCTTAGTTCATTCCTATGCGTATGGGATCAGCATTTGCTATTAACGACGCATGTCAAGGTCGTTTTAAATCGTAGTCTAGTTATATTACACTGATTTGCCTTAATGAGACCCTTAGATGACACCCTAAAAAAACACAATAAACATTTTTCCATTATAAATATTCTTATCATGCAGGGGTAAAACTGTGAAAAAGTCTTTGAAACAGAGCATAAAAAAGTACCTCAAAACTTTTTCTTGTCATTTGTAAGTTCCGACCAGAACAATAAAAATCGAATGAACAGCAAACCACAACTCAACAAGTCGATATCTTCCCCGGTTTAGTACAGTAGAACCTGTCCATGTTGGCTAGCCGCGGTTCAATTAAATTATGGTCAACTCACGCAGATAGCCAACTCATAAGATTATATTTAAATGAATATACAAAACATTTGTTTTGAATTTTAGGAAATCGCGTAATAAACGTTCCAATGATTTCAAGGGGTAATAAGTATTATTGAGTTAATGCAGGTATTTGGAAGATAAACCACTGAGGACCGAAGTTTTGGAGCGTATGTGTGAGTCAGTTCTTGTCGCTTATGATCGTCTGGGGGTTGGATGCTTGAAAGCAGTAGCAATGGCGGAGAGGAAGTCACGAAAAATATGTTCTAGATGCTGATTCTGTAGTGAGTCGGTATTGGGAGAGAATTGAGACTAGTACGGACCTATGATGCAGAACGAGCAGAGACTGCGTCAGCAAAGGATTGTTGAGGGGGGGGCGTGTACAAAGGCGCTATGAAGTTTAGCAAAAGAAGAAGACTTTCAGCGGGTTTGGGCTTCGAAAGCTGGCGAGTTGGGTTCGACTCAGTGCCAGGTTTTTGAGGAACTTCAGGACATCCGTGGTAGGTGTCCCAATAAGCGCGTTCACAATTGAGACAAGATGGAGTCGCATCTTTCTGGTTTCTGGTGGGACAGGAGGCGGTGGCATGGCTATGGCCGCAGAAGGCGGAAGCCTAAGACACATGGCAGTAATTTGCAGTGTGGAAGAATTCAAGGCGATGACGGCACTAAGGAATGATATTTGATTCACGCTAGGCTTTAACTTGAACGCTGAAGTCAGCTAGAAGTTTGATGTCGAATATGGACTTGACAGTAGGAGCTGATGGGTCTAGATGGACGACAATTAGGGGCCAAATTTGTTCCCCTTTCTTCATGCGATCTACTTGCCTGAACAAGGGGGATTTAGTTTGAAGTTCTTCAAGGATTGAATTTTCAGAAAGAAATTCGTCGACTCCTCTGATGACAAAGATAATGTCTTTGCCTTGCTGGCGATGGTTGGTTGTTAAGCTAATTTTAAACTTTTCGAGTATGTAGGTGATGGCACGAAAACTGTGGAATGTTTGAGGATAGACTATAATTGCGTCAGCGGCATTTTTAGCGGAACGTATAAAGATGTCGGCTTTGAGGAGAGCTGAATGAATTTCGGGCAAGCTTTCTCTACGAAGGATACGGATAGGAGGAGGACTTCGTTCCTTGGAAATAGACTCATTGTCATTGGTTCAGCTTCAAAAGATAAAATCATCGTCGGAAAGTGAAGTGCAATAGAGAACGAAGCTACCAAGGAGAAAAGTACTACCTGGTAAAAATCTAGGATTTTACGAATATCGGAATTTATGGAAGTAATTTGCTCAACAGAGAGGCCAGTAGGGTTAGGAAATCGAGAAAAAGAAGTAAAAGGGAAACCTTCATTCGAATAGAGGTTCGGCGAGTTTGTATGATTCAGGTTTATCCCGAAAAGGTCAGGTATAAGAAAACTCAAGTTTGGAATAATTACCTTTGATGCGTCTGATAGACCAGAATCTACAAATCTATCATGGTCACCTTTGTCAACTGTGTGATGATAGATGATCATATTGAATTGAATTCCGGAAGTTCACTGTTTTATGTTACCTCGAACTGACGTATTGGCTGCTGCTGGCAAAGTGGGTTATGACATACTCGTACTGGTCATTGATATCCAAGTGGGAGCTTCTGCTGGATGATTGGCTCGTTGAGTCAATGCAGAGGCTCAAATTATCTTATCTCTGATCGTTAAACGATGCATGTCCGAAAAATATTATTCATTGCTCGCCAGTAATTTCAGTGGCCAACTTCACCGGGTTCGAATATGTAAAAATCTTATGAATAGGCGGCCAAGAATTAAGATAGCGGGTAGTTATCTCATCGAAGATTGATCCTCTAAAAGACAGTGCAAGTTTTTTGGTCTCATGGAACGTAAGGTCATGGGACAAAATTGCCGAACGTAAGGACATCATTGTTAACATATTCAAAACGCTGAAGCATTATATTTTCAACAAAAACATGGCTACATTATGGTATGAACAACACTGACATGGGTCTGCTAGGGAAATAGCCGGTCATAAAATATTGATTCCAGAAAACACGAATTCTCATCAGAAAATACTTGCCTAAACCGATTCTATAATGGATTCTGCATATTTCCCCTCCGCCTCTCTGAAAAATAGTCCCTCGCGAAACTCTTGAAAATAAGGGATTATAATCTTCCTGGTGTTTCCTGTTATACGAGGGCTGTCCAACGCAAGGCTGTCGCGCTTCTCCTATCACCGTTGCTTACGCGTTGGACACCCCTGTGTTATACTAATGATACAGATGAAAAGCGTATTAACAATAAGGAAGTCTTGAGTCAGAAGAATAATATTGAATGTGAACGGAACTATATCTAACAAATATGCATTTCTAAATTTTTCTCAACTTATTATCATTTGGGACACTAAGGGCAAGTGCCAAGACTCAATTTCGTCTAATGTCAATCTTGCAGATATTCGAATGTCAGTGGATGCTAAAGTTGAATTTGACGCATTTCAACCGCTCTGCGCTTGTCTGATGGATTTTCCTGGGCAAGTAACGTTTACTCGTATTCAGCCTTCACTTTTACCAAATATTAATAGTATTATTATATTATATATTATAATATATTATATTATTATATATTATATAATAATATTATATTAATAAAAATCCAGCTAGATATCTTAATTATCATAATACTCCTGCAATAGAGAAATATGCTTCAACTAAAAAAACAATCCTCAAACATATTATACGTGGTCTAATCTGGAGTTGGAGAACCTCCCTTGGCTGGGGAAGTTGGCTTATAAAAGATTCAAGCAAGGTCGAAATTTGAATAATTATAAAATATTCAGTTCCCGTAGATCCAGGCGCAAAATCCGGAATGAGAGTCCTCATTTACGATACACTTGTGTAATGGAGAGTAACATGAAGGAGAATACAAAAACTTTCTTGCGTTTCGTGAAGCGAACATTCTGTATTCGCAGGAACGAATTTCCAACTTGAACCATATTTTTTATGAGGACATTGGACTTTTCGAGCTTGAAATATCTTCACTTTAGTTTATCAAGAGGATAACTAACCTAGACAATCACGAAGAAGCAGGGTTGAACTACGAAGTACTACAAGGGGACCGCATGCCGTACATTTCGCCTGGCGACAGTTTGCGATCGCCTGTTTCGGATGTTCATCTCTTACCAGATAGAAGCGCCCCTTCAGTAGAAATGTATAATTACAAATCATCGTCGGCTAGGAAGTGTCAAGCAGAGGTTCGAGGTTACGTCTAGTGTCAGTTGGTGTCACGCACAAAGTAATAATGTGTGTATAAGTGTAATAATTAAACAAATATTGCTATAAAATTGGAGGATAGATTTAATAACTATGGGAAGTAAGTATATTAATTGGTGATCTTTCAAATTTTTTAAGAACAATAAAAATCGCAACGAGTATTTTGAATGATTGTGAACTAGGTGCGTTTTATTAAAACGTGTTCTTGCTCCAAATTTATTCAAAAATGGAATCGCGACCCCTGTAAATTATATACTTTTTTATCACTTAAACTTTGCACTCAAAAATTTCGCCACAAAGCAAAAAAAGTTTGCAATTGCACAATGAGAATTGAGGTTATGTTTATACCGATAGAACATTTGAATTCCGAAAATTTTTCTCACGTGATCTCGTCGTTCGTACAGTTCCCGTACGTAGCGCTTCCATCTGGGAAGAGATGAAAATTAAAGTACAGTGTATTTGTATCGCGATTGTGGGCTCTTTTTCAACATCGCCAACACGGGGCGTGCGGTCTCCTTGTAGTACTTCGTGGGTCAAACAATATGCCACCTCGTTTGTTTTAAAGAATGAAGCAGTGCATTTTCGGAAGTTTCAACCATCCTATTCCATCAATCTTCCAAATCAGGGATCGTTCCGAAACATATATGGAACTAAAGGCTTACATCGATAGTGAACGTCACTCCTGAAATACTGGAGGGTCTTATAGCAGACTAATATCTGAGATATTCCTCCAGTAATTTTTTATTATAAAGGGCATAGCTTCCGGTCTAGTAAATCCGAAGTTACACATCGTACAGTACTCGCAAAATTTGTTGTGGGAATAAGGGATAAGGATCGTCAGGTAGATGCGATATACAATGATATCGCAGAAACATTCGATCATGTCAACAACGCATCCTTCTGTCGAAATCAAAAACTTATGGTCTAGAAGGATCACTGCTCAGTTGGCTTAATTTGGATGTACCCCCTAGCCCATATCTAGGAACAATATTTTCCATTACCTTGCACAAGATATAACTTTTGTAAGATTTTAGCTTCACGCGAAGATTTGAAATTATTTGATGCAATACGGATCTAGTTAATGAGAAAAGTTGGTGTCAAGGCAATAACTAAGTGGCTCTCGGTTATTGCCGTTCCACGCAAAATAAAGTTTCAATACAAGCTATGCGGGTCTCTTCTTCAGGTTTTGTACATGATCAATGATTGAGGTTATTTCGTGAAGAACATTGTTAATCTTGTTATTTTCTTGCGAGATACTATATCGGAAGCTTGAAAGATCGTATCTGACTCACTCGAACATGGGAGTTTCCAGGCTGGATAAGATTTCCTGAAGTGACAATTAAATTAACAACTGAAGAGTAGTATTTCCAAGTGATTCAAATTCATCCAGAAAGAGGAATTCTCAAAAAAATATGTGACAGTAGATACTTCCACCAAATCAGATTCCAATTACTAATAGAAAAACTTTAAATTCAACTCAAAAAAATTCATTTTCAACAAAATAGTGCATTTTTTCAACCAAAAACGAATAATTTTGAAGCAAACAGTTAAATTTTTAACCAGAAAGGACGGCTAATATTTGGAAAGCTGAATTTGGAGTAAAAAAGTTAGATGAACTTCGTTTCACATTTTTTTAACTTGGAGGTTAGAAATTGTTCCAATCGTATGGCAATCGAATTTCAGGCTTACAAATTTGGCAGTTTTTTTTATCGTGTGGGTCATTGAGAAAGTAAATTCTAAGAAAATTAAAATCATTATTTACGTATTTTTTACAAAATTCAGCTTGTTCGTATTTAGGCATTTACGCTGGAATTTCTCACAGTTTTTTTTCCCCCATAAAAGTGGGGACTGATTTATATTCCATTTTCAAGAGCATCTTTTCTCTTCATTCGTCAGTGGACAATGAGACTCGGAAGGATCCTCATGTGTTGAATGTTTTCCTACATATGCGTCGTTTTTTCTCAATATTTGACAATATGCGTGTTTCCAAAATGTTTTGTGGTGAAGTGTCAATTTCAATATAGAAGAATCTATAGTCGGCGAAGCTACAAGATTATACGAAGGATAAGTGACTTATATTATCCCTGAAATTATATTGATTAAAATTCGTATTTTTCGCAGTTGACCTTGGAATTTTCCTTATAAATTCATACGTCCCTGTTACTCGTTATTTTTTCAAATTTGTATGAAGTGTGATCATCCATTTTTTTTGTGTAATAATTGATAATCTCAAAATTCGACTAGCTCTTATTTGAGCCGTTCATACGAATTACTATCAGATTCCTGCAGTGGATTGGTGAACCACTCAGTGTAAAAATACCCGATAAAAAATCGTTTACAATGATAAAACGAGAACGAGTTTAGCTTACCTCGAAAGGGATTTCGCTTAATGGTATAATAATAATAATGAGGCAATTTTCTTAATTTTTAAGCTTTGTTCTACTAACATTAGGGAATGTTGAATTTGCATACGAGTTGATGGTTGAAGTTATGTTTTTTTCTTCCTTAAAATTGCAGCAATTTTGTAGGAGTAATCTTTATTCTTCGGAATTTCCTCATTTTATATTAAGAAATCATCTTTTATGATGGAAACGTCATCTTTTTTGGTTGAAACTAAAGATGCTATTTTGTGGAAATTTATCAAATTTATGCGAGAGTACACATAATTAGTGTAGAATTTCCTTTTAAATGGTGACCGGCAGTACAAGATTCTTTAGAAATAATTTTTTATTGTTATAAACAAATTATGTAACAAAAGTTGTGTTCGCAGTAAAAATGATACATAACTACTCTAAATTTTGGTTTTTATGTGAAAATCTGGAGAAACGAAAATTTCGATTCGATTTACTGAAAAATAGAGATGATTTGTTAATTATTCAAGCAAAACTTATGAAGAAATGCAGTAATTCGTCATTTTCGGAAAGATTTGTTCCGTTTTTTCAACAAAAAAAGACAATCAATATTTCGTTTATAGCTTTTCTGAGCAATTCTTCGATTTCAAACAACTAGGGTCATTTTTTGGACAAAATTAATTGAGAAATGCATAATGTTATTATTTTCCAGTAAAGGAATTCGTTTCTTTTATCAACTTCAGGTATGTTAAGGATGCCTCTTGATATAATCCTTGGTTTTGAAAAACAATATTTTTTATTTGTTTGAGCGAATTAAATTAACCAATTCACTAATCTGCTACTTTTCAACATTCAGATTTCTTTTTTTTAGAGGAATGAAATCCTAATGTCTTGCTTATAGCTCTATATAGTTTTTTTCATTATTAGGAAACAATTAGTAATTCCTGTTAAAAACTATAATAATGGCATGCAGGATTCGGCCATGTTTCAGTAGATAAAATTGGTTCATCTAACACAACCAATTGAATATTTATAACCAATGAGTCTTCACTGTTATATTTCACTGTTAGATAATTATTTATAATTTTTAAACAAACTTATTAATTAATTCACTATGAGGCCATTTTTCAACGCGAGCACCATATTGTTTCGTATGAAATCGACTACAATTTTTAAACAAGTTGTCTCTCTGTAAAGAATATTGTATTATCCGTCCGGGTATGTTTATTATTTTTAGAATGATTTATGGGAATCAGTCAAAATTATGAGAAATTTATTGAAAAAAACCACCGAGTTAATGTCCAATCCAGGTGGTTTCGCATACGACTTCAGAACTTATTCTTAAAATAAGGGGATTTTGTGAATAATTGTAATAATAATAATATTACTCTTCCAGATAATACAGTATTATGAAAGGGAGACCTTGCTTAAAAATCGTGGTCGATTTCAACAAAATTGTTTTCCCATCAATAAATGGCCTCATGTTTCTTGAATTTGTTTAAAAATTATGAAATATTGTCCAACAGAAAAATATCACCGTGAAGACTCATTGGTTACACACATTCAATTGATTGTGTTAGATAAACTAATTTTATATACTGGAACATGGAAAGGTTCTGCAATTTTTTATTACATTTCTAACAAAAACTGGTTATTGTTTGGGAACAATGAAGATAACTATATAGGGCTGCAAGCAAGACATTGGAAATTCATTCCTACAAAAAAAACCAAATCTGTATGTTGAAAAATGGCAGTACAGTGAATTTGTTTAAACGAATAGAATTTATTATTTTTTGTAACCAAGGATCATATCAAGAAGTATGTTTGACAGAACTAGAGTTGAGTTGGAGAGAAACGAATTCCTTATACTGAAAAATGACAATATTTTGCAGTTGTTGATAATTTTTTGAAAACAAAAAACACTTGTCTGAAATCAAAGGATCGCACAGAAAAGCTAAAAAGCAAGATATTTTTTGTCTTTTTATCGTTGCGAAAACAGAACAAATCAATCTGAACGAAATATTTCTTTCTCCAGATTTCCACATAAAAACAGACATTTAAAGTTGCT
>WSXT02064455.1:0-12531 GCA_011762715.2 Neuroterus valhalla | reverse complement strand
ACTTCGTGGAGCGAAAGCTCGTTTTTCAAATAAACTCACAGATCAGTAGATCAAAACATACCATCTACGTATTATTTCTTGAGATATATTTTTCATAAATCTCTCCTTTTGAACGGAAATTGGATCTTTTCGAAGGACGTTTGAAATACAAAACTGGGGACTACTCAGAATTCAAATCAATTCAAATGTTCTGATTTGCCCCAAATTTGAAATTCTCTAAGTCACAAAAACCGCCGTTTTCAAATGACAGGGTTTTATCTCGGAGAGTGCAAATAGAAATATTCATTCTTGGTTGGAAAAATCAATAAAGCTTGCAAATTTTCACACATTCGAATTGAAAAGTCAGATTTAAAATCTTCGAAATCTTTTATATCCCTTTTGTCATTCAGTAATAAAGGATCGTGCTTGAAAAATCTATTTTGATGAATTACAAAAAAATGTCCTAAACATGAATATTGAAAATCGCTTGAAAGCGGTTTGCTTCCTCGTCTTCTTTCCTCATTTTAAACTTTTAAAGGAAATAAAAATTCTCATCCAAAAGAAGCTCCTTGAATTCGTCACGCCTAGAAAATAGTTTTGAACCTGCAACCCTTTCGATTTTTCGACAACTTCCGGGCATCCAAGGTTGTTCGAAACGAGTATTGAAGGTCTTTTGTCCTTTTCTCAGTTATATGACCATCGGACGCGACTGGTTTCTGGTCAGCAGGCGATTTTTTCATCGTTCACCCAAAATAAAAGAAGTGTGTAAAAAAAGACCTAACCCTTCTGAACCGCGAGCGGTTTCTTTATGGGTTTTACTCTGGGAATATTTATGAGCCTTCACGGTGCGGAACCTACGCTGGAACTCGAAGCGATTTCTGACCGGGTCCGAGTTGCGTTAAGTCGAACCCTGAATGGTTGATATTGCGAGCTGCATGTCGGCGCACCTTCTTATTTTATTTATCCTTTTTTCCTTTCTCCCTCACCCTCTCTCTTTTTCCTTTTCTTTATTTTTTCATTTCGTTTCTCCATCGCCTCTCATTTTCTCCGGACTAAATAAGGCCCAGGAGGGGCTCGAGGGCATGGAGGCCTCGATGAATATTGTGGAATTACGAGTAATGTCAATAATCCCTGCTATGTTCGTCGTACGAGACCAGCAATTCCTTCGATAAAAAGGTAGGGCTAAGCAAAACATTTTTAAGTTGGGGTGCATCCTCGTCGACATTTTCTGGCATCCACTTTCAGACATTTGCTGCATCCCATGTAGAAATTTAGATCCGGATTTTGTAGGGACTTCTCCAATTTTTTGCTATTCCTGATCAGGCTCTGATCGGGAAAGATGGAGAGGGCCAGATTAGCTCTGTAACGCTGTTTTTTCCAGGCTCTAACTATAACTCCTAACCAGACTCTAATTAGGACTCCTAGCCAGGCTCTAACTAGGACTCCTTATTAGGTTCTAATTAGAACTCCTAACCAGGCTCTAACTAGGACTCCTATCCAGGCTCTGACTAGAACTCCTAACCAGGCTATAAATAGGACATCTAGCCAGGCTCTAACTAGAACTCGTTACCAGGCTCTAACTGGGACCCCTAACCAGGCACTAACGAGAGTACATCTTACCAACGACCTCTATTGTCCAGATTCTTTATAGACTTCACGCCCAAAAATCATCAGAAACTAGGAAAATAAGAGATTTTTTTAAGATCCAAAAATATCTCATGCAGGTAGTATATTTATTAAAAGTTGAAATGCTCCAAATTCCTACAATTGAAAATAAGAATATTGCATTTTGGAATATATTTTCCAATAAAAAACGAATTGTAAGAACCTAGTTGAATTTTCAACCATTAAATATTTCTGAGTCAAGAAAGAAAAGAAATTCTACAAATTGATCATTTTTCACACCAAAAATGGAATTTCATACAAAAGATGAAAACTTATAACCGAAGAGATTAATCGTCAATCAAAAAAGGTGAATTTTTTAACATGATACATAAATTTTTAACCAAATATTTCAATTCCAACTAAAAAATATCAACTTCCGACCAAAAATGAAATATTGAAATTTTCATTCGACAAAATACTTTTCCAACCGAAGAGATTAATATTTCACCAATATACATGAATATTCAATCAAATAGTTGACTTTCAAGTAAAAAAGAAAAAAATATTGTACCAAAAAGAGAATAATTCAATTGCCACATGAAAAATTAATTTTCAAACAGAAGAAAACTAATCTTGTGCAAATATTCAAGTTTTGAACGGAATAATTGAATGTGCAACCGAAAGAATATATTTTTAACAAAACGCATCAGTTTTTGAACCATGGTTTCTATTTCTAACGAAGAAATAATAATTTTCCAACCAAAACGAGGAAATTTCAACTAAAATAATAAAACTTGAACCACAAAAAATGAATTTTCACAAAAAAGTCTAGCTCTTAACTAATAAGTTTAATTGTTACCAAAACAAGATGAATTCCTAACCAAAACTTTAATAGTTGATATTTCAACCAAAAAATATTTTCATTCCAGAAGAAAAACAGTTGTATTCTATTAAAAAGGAAGATTTTCAACAAAAAAAAATAGCCCAAAATAGTTAAATCGTCAATCCAAACATCCATTCGAGATGAATTCTCAAACAGGAAAGATTTTTCAGTGAAGATGGGAAAAAATTCCAACCTAGTCGTTAAATCTTCAAATAAAAATTTTTTATAGTCAAAAAGAAAGAAAAGTTCAATCCATTGTTGAATTTTCAAATGATTGATTTTTTGAATTATTATTAACTTTATCTGCAATGAAGTTTGAATTTTCAACCAACAGGGATTATTCAGTCGAGAAAAAAAAGATTCAAAAGAAATTGTTGAAATTATAACCCAAAAAGGCGAAATATATCAACTTTACATTGAATTCTCATCACAAAAATATCAATTTTCAAGAAAAAAGTGGAATATTCAACCAGAAAAGATTTTCCAGTCAAGGGGGAAGAAAAGTTTATACGAATTGTTGAATTTTTCATAACCGAAGGGAAGTTATCTACAAAACAGTTAAATTTTTAATCCAAAAATATGAGTTTTTAACAAAAAAGATCATTTCCAAACAAATAGTTTAATTTACAAGCTAATAACATGAATTTTCAACAAAAGACTTGAGTTTTCAACAACAAATTTTTTATTCCATAAGAAAAAAATGTTTTATTTAAATTGTTGAATTTTCAAGTCTAAATATGAATATTCAACAGTGATTTGAAGAGTTCAACCAGTTTTTTAATTTTCAAATGATTGAATTATTGAATTATTATTGAATTATTATTAACTTTCTCTACTATAAAGTTTGAATTTGCAACCAAAACGGATTATTCGGTCTAGAAAAAAAAACATTCAAGAAAAAATTGTTTCAATTACAACCCAAAGAGACGAAATATATCAACTTTACAGTTGAATTCTTATCCCGAAAATATCAATTTTTAAAAAAGAGTGGAATTTCTACCCAATTAAGATTTTCCAGTCAAGGAGGAAGAAAAGTTTTTACGAATTGTTAAATTCCAAAAATATGAGTTTCCAACAAAAAAGAACATTTCCAACCAAATAGTCTAGTCTCCAAGTCAACAACATGAATTCTGAACAAAAGAGTTGAGTGTTCTACCAAAAAAATTTTTTATTCCATAAGAAAATGATGATTTCTTTAAAGTGTTGAATTTTCAAGTCGAAAATATGTATATTTACCATAAGAGTTGGAAAAATATGATTCTCAACACAATAGGTCTTATTTAAACGAGAGGAAGAAATATTTACCAGAAAAGATTTCCCAGTCAGGGAGAAGAAAAATTGGAGAATAAATTGTTGAATTTCTGAACTTGGAAGACAAATTTTTTGAAAACCAAATCATAATTGTACAATTTTGAACTCAAAAAGACGAATTCTCAACGGGTTGAACTAGACATATAGGGTTCCTCTAGTCACAAAGAATGGAAAATAATAATATTTGTATGTTGGTGGTAAAATTGGCTCTAGGGTCACAAAAGAATTGAAATCAATTTGTCATTGAATCAGACGTTTCGGCCTCTGTTATGGGCCCCTCATCAGTGATTTTTTCTTGAAATTCAAGTACAAAAAATTTTTTCGTTCGTGGAAATATATAATTCTATAGTAAATATAATTTTTTTGTAGATATAAATTCGGACAAGAAATGTCAAAACTCTTTCGTGATTACAAATAAATAAATAAAAACTTTGTTATAACATTCATAATTTCCGTTGTCATTATTATATTTGTTAGCAGTACTTTGAAATTGAATAATCAAACATTTTTACAGTGTACTTAACTACTTATCGAAGACAAGGTGATATTATAACCCACCAATTGAGTTGAATCTCATAGGGTTCTGTTAGTCAAATTTCATCTTTCTTACCCAGAAATAAAGAAGAAAATAAAAATTCTGCTTGAGAGTTTCTACTCTAAAGGGAATCATTCCGTGAATATTCGTTTATTTTAACAGAAACGCAAAAACGTAAGCAGTTTGCGGACTCCGCAGAAAAGCAGACGCGCTAGGAGGGTGTCGTGCGAATCTTTTTAGTTTGTTATTTTTATCGTTTCTTCCCAAGCCATCCTCGTCTTTTCCTCTGAGTCGCTTAAATCTCAATATTTATTGATATTTATAGAAATAATTGTGATATAAAATAAACTTCTTTGATACCTTTTCTAGAATTAATGTTTCGTAATTACTGAAAAAACTATTGCAAGTACTGAGTGTAAGCCTTTTAGTTCATTTTGGAACTAATCTTTCATTTCATGTATTTATCAATCAACTCTGCAGCACGATCAAAGGCTTGCCTCTAATTTATGGTTCTGATAAGCGTTTGAGTTTCTGAAGAGGATTATTTTCTGGAGCTTCTGTTTGATGTTAATTAAGTTATGTGGCGGCAGATCCTTTGGCGGTGCTCAGTCCACTTATTTGATAAGTTTATTTTTAAAAAAGGAAACTGCTTACCTAATGGAATTCACTTGGGAGAGAAATATTTACAAATGTGGAGAAGGTCAGTGCAAACTGGAGCAATTCTCGAAAGCGTTTAATTTTAATGTGTTAACTTGTGGGTATGAGCTAATTATGTGAATTACTAATATTTACGAACTGTATATATTATTAGTAATTACACGCATTATTATTATTATAATTATTATTATTATTATTATTATTATTATTATTATTATTATTATTAATATTTATAAATCTGCCGTCTACGAAAAATGGTTATGATTATCTAATCTCCAATTATAAACGATTGAACTTTCGAGTAAATTATCAAATAATAATGGAATAATTAGGCACTTATTTACACTAAATTTGACTTCGAATGGTGCAAAAAAAAAAATATTTGTATAATGAACGTTCTGATATTCAGCCACTCGAGTATGACTGTATTGAATAAAATGCAGATCATAGTGAGCCTTTTATAGTTGAATTTCTATTTATGTCCCTCTTATCTTAACTGGATAATTTTTTAATCAATTCCAAAATCCTTGATCGAATTTTTCGCTACAACACTTTTTCCATTTTTACTTTTTCTATTTCGATATCAGAAATTTGCATAAAAACTTCATGTGTTAGAAATTCTCTCCTGTCAATATGTACCTATTTTATCGTTTATTTCTTGCAAAAAAAGCAAGAGACGTAATTTGAATTTCATAGGATTTTATTTGGCTTCACTGATATCAAATCCTGTTGAAATTATACAATAAATTTAGTGACAGTCAGAAATTATCGCAAACGTCTTTTCTGAAATACATTTTCACCACAGAAAAGAGCAGCTTAAAAGATCTCAAGTAGATGTCTTATGTCTTATCAAAATAATAAAATTAAATAAAATTCAGCTAAATGGTTTATTAGGTTGCAATCAGTTGATACGAAACCGCAGTTCTGTAAAATAAACATTACCCTATTAATAAACAATATATACATGTACAATGTAATTACACTCAAATTGATTTGCTTCAATAAAATTTGACAACCTTTCTATTACCTGTCTTGAGCGTTTATACTTTTTTTGCAATCGTGCGTAATTTGATTTAAAATCCAAATATTTCAGATTATAAAAGTTATAGAAGTCTGACACTTTTGAATTACAGGGTGGCGACTTGACCGGGAAACCGGGAAATCACCAGGAAATTTATGGACCAGGAAAAGACCGGGAAATGACCGGAAAATTTATTGACCAGGAAAAGACCGGGAAATGACCGGGAATTTAATTTAAAAACCGGGAATTTATTTGACTCATCCTCCTTTAATCTGATTCTCAGAAGATTTAAATACATCCATACTTCATGAGAGGAAGAATTTTTATTTTTTTCATAATAAGTAAAACGTTTTGCAAAATTGTTGCTCTGTGAGATTTTTTTAGTTGACTCAAATTTGATATTCGAAAATCGAATTGATGGTAGCCCAAACATACAGAAAGAATTATTATCTAAATTTTTTCGAAAAAATGTATTCATCACGTGTTATTTGCTTTTCAAGAAAGTACTTCAAGGAGTCGCCAAAGCAGAAGTAGTATTCTGAGGAAGAAATATTTCTGAATTATCATAGAAAACTTGTTTACATTGCTCATTGCGAATGCATCCTTTTTAGTTAAAAAATCGACAAATTGTTTAAAATTTAAACTGGTTTGTTGAGAGTTAAATTTTTATTTTAAAGTTGCATTATTTCGATTCAAAATTCATTTCTGATTGAAATTTTAGCTACTTTTTTAAAAATCAGTTCATCTTTTTTTAGTGAAAATTCCAGTATTTAGTTGAACATCGATTTTTGAATTTGAAAATTAAACTATTTCTTTGGGAATTTATGTACTTCTTGGAAAATTTGCTTTATTTTGTAGAAAATTAATCTTTATGGTCAAAAATCCATCTTTTTGCTTAAAATATATCTATTCATTTGAAGATTCATCATTATACCTGAAAATTCATCTGTTTTATTTTTTTTCTAGTTTATTATATTAGTCTATTTATTTATAGTTCAAAATTCGCCAATTTGGTGAAAATTCGTATTTTTGAATTGAAAATTCAATTATTTCGGTGAAACTTCACATATTTTTTTGAGAAATCGATTCTTTGGGAAAAATAATCTTTCCTTCGGAAGTTATTATGTTTTGTTTTAATGTTTTGAATCAAAAAAGTCATCATTCCGTTTTTGCTTAAAATCAATTTTTTGTAAAAAACTGAATTATTCTAGTTAAATGTTCATCATTTTAGTTAAAAACCAGCATTTCTGGTTAAAAATTCAACTACTTCAGGTAGATATATACAATTTCATTCGATTCTCCATCATTTTGTGTAAAAATGTAATCATTTGCTTCACATTTAGTTTTTTTTTTGTTTGTTGAAAGTTAGTTTGTATGTTGTATGTTGATTATTATTATAGGAATATATTCATAATTGATATTATATATACTCAGATTATTCATAACTGATATCAATCATTTTCTTTTTTGTTTCAGGTGAGTTCTGATTGTTGCAAATATTCATGCAAGGTTTTCGTAAGTTAAAAGTATACAAATTCTTAACCTTAGTTTTTCAAGTACCTACATTTTTTGAAAATATACTATTATAAGGATTTGTTAGACTTGAATCGCCACCTTGAATAAGCTTTGCAGATAAATTTCAAATTACATGAAGTTTTCAATTTTAAACTCTAGAAATTGAGAAAATTTAAATTTTTAAGCAGACTTCGAGTCGAGCTTTGAGTCTAAATAGAAAAAGAACAAAACGTGAACTAAAAAGTTAGTATTATTTAACATATCGGTGTTCGAGATTACGAAGTTAAACCTTAAATTGAGATCAATGAGATCCAAATTTTTACTGGAATTGTATAAATACACTCAATTTTAACCTAAAAGCGCATTTTAAATCGAATGGTTACAAATAAAAGGATTCGAAATTGAAAATTTGGAAATTTTTCTTGAACCTCTAGAGCCTGCTTGGATATAATACTTTCTATAGTGGTTGCATTCAAAATTGCATGTGAACAATTTAATCTTCAAAAAATCTGAATGGAAAATGTCAAACTAGAGACTGAAAATTTTTCCGAGTTAAAAATATGTAGCTAAAGTTTGCAACATTTATAATCGAAACATAAAATATTTGTTTCTAACTACGGACATGAATTTAACAAGAAAATAATGTGATACATTATATCAGGCTCTAATCACGCAATGATAACTACGTTTAAGGCCAGGTTCAAGCCAAGGTTTAAGCCTTTCACGCCTTCTAATGTATGATTAAGACCAATCAATTCAACTGGAAGAAGATAATTGGTCCAACTACCTTTTACTACTAGTGTAGATAAAGGAAATTAATTTAAAAAATTGTAATTTTTCTCTAAACGCTGGTTTCTTCGATTTTATTTAAGATATTACTTGTATTTGACGTTGGACACATAAAAGAAAGTTTAATTATAACATCCCTGCCGATAGACTACCATTAAGACAAACTCATTAAACTTGAAAAATTGGTCAGATTTTAAAATATTCAAATCCTCCTTCAAACTCTCGGTTTTTGAATTTTATTTTACAAATTAATTGTATCTACTATTTTAGATAACTGCAACAAAATTTGATCCCAATAGCTTAATCTGGAGACTTCTGATAAAGACATAACATACTCTTCTTCAACACATGCATGAAAACCATGGGTTTTTGAGCGTGTGAAGCGAGCCAGAAGTTGCTGTTTTCAGAGCAGGGAAAAAACTAGGAAAGAACTCCTAGCAGGAAAAAAAACTTCAGCTGGAAGAAAAAAAACTCGTAACCCCGTGTTTTCATGCATTTGTTGAAGAAAATATCGTATGCACCTAGGGATAGACGCGTTTTTTGTCTATCCCTAGGTGCATAATATACTATTTTGGCATTTCCGGACGCCGATAAGAGGGTAGATTACATTTTTTTTAATTAATCATTATAAATTCAATGAATTTGTCTAAATAACAGTCTTCCACTAAGAATATAAGGATATAAAAGAAGGAAATCTGAGAAGAGAGCATTCAAAGGAAAATTGAAATTTCCCAAATTCCAAGGAATTGCTTGAATTTAATAAATTGGTTTAAATAGCAGTCTTCCAACATGAATACTTATGTAACACTTTTTTTGCTGTTTGGAAAGGAATATAATTAATTTGTGAAATTCAAAAACCAAGCCTTTAGAGGAAAATTAGAATTAAAAATATATAATATTTATACATAAATAGCATACCATCCTAAATGTTGATTTTTTTTACTTCATTCTATTGCTAACAAACTTATTTCTCTATCAAAAAAAAAATTAATTCAAGTTTTCGTTCAGAAATTTGATCGTAATAACCGGAATCCAGAAATATCAAAGTTAAGAAAACATATGTAGGCATGGGTGCCAAATTTAACAATTTCAATTTGCTACATTAAAAATTAAATAAAAATGAATTACAAAAGATTTTAAAAAGCAACCTCGAAAGCAACTTTTAGTTCGTTCCCACAAAACATTGTGCATTTTTCCTCATAATAATAACATATCACATATCTTTTTGAAAAATCGATTTTTGTGGTAGAATATTATCTTTCTCTTCGAAATTTGAGTTTCTTGTTTATAATTTTATCATTTTACCTGAAAATTCGTTATTTTGGTTGAAAATCAGCGTTTTCTACTGAAAAAGTTCAAAATTCCAAAATTTGGATGGAAATTTGTCTTTCAAAATTGAAATATTCAATCATTTTATTGAAAGTTCTAATATTTTTTTGAAGAATCGATTTTATGGTAGAATATAATCTTTCTTTTCAAAATTCAAGTTTCTGGTTTGTAAATTCTTGTTTATAGATTTATCATTATACCTGAAAATTCATTACTTTGGTTGAAAATCAACGTTTTCTACTGAAAAAGTTCAAAATTCAACAATTTGGATAGAAATTTGTCTTTCAAAATTGAAAACTTCAATCATTTTATTGAAAGTTCGAATATTTGTTTGAAGACTCGATTTTATGGTAGAATATAATCTTTCTTTCTGAAATTCAAGTTTCTCGTTTGTAAATTCTTGTTTATAAATTCATCATTATACCTGAAAATTAATTATTTTGGTTGAAAATCAACGTTTTCTACTTAAGAAGTTCAAAATTCAACAATTTGGATAAAAATTTGTCTTTTAAAATTAAAAAATTCAGTCATTTTATTGAAAGTTCACATATTTTCTTGAAAAATCGATTTTATAGTAGAATATTATCTTTCTCTTCGAAATTAAAGTTTCTAGTTTTAAATTTATCATTTTACCTGAAAATGATTTATTTTGGTTGAAAATCAACATTTTCTACTAAAAAAGTTCCAAATTCAACAATATGGATGAAAATTTGTCTTTCAAAATAAAAAAGTTCAACGATTTTATTGAAAGTTTAAGTATTTTTTTGAAGAATCGATTTTATTGTTGAATATAATCTTTTTTTTCGTAATTTAATGTTCCTATTTGCAAATTCTTGTTCATAAATTCATCAATATACCTCAAGATTCATTATTGTATTCATTATTTTAGACAACAGCAACAAAATTTCACCCCAAAAGCTTAATCGGAAGACTTCATCTTGTCGGCATTGAAGAATCGCAGACTTCTGATAAAGGGATAAAATATTTTTCTGGCGTTTCCCGACGTGGAATACGAGTAATTAGTGAGATAAACTATGAGGTTCCGGTGGTGAAAGGATAGTTTCAATTTTTTGCCGAATTAATTTTTTTATATTTAATGAATTAACACTTCAAGGAATTGCTTGAATTAAATAAATTGGTTTGAATAGCAGTCTTCCAATAGGAATACTTATAACACTTTTTTTTGCTGTTTGACAAGGAATATAATTCATTCGTGAAATAAAATCCGCAAACCGATTGAAAAGCGTTTAGGAGAAAACTAACATTTTTCCAAACATGACTGATTATTAAAGTTCAATCAATTTGTATCAATAGCAGTCTTCCAATAAGAATACTAAGATGAAACATCTCAAATTCGAGAACCAAGCCTTTAGGGGAAAATTAGAATTAAAAAAAAATATATATTTATACATAAATATGCATGGATGGCTTAAACATAGCTATCGTAGCGTGCATACCATTCTAAATGTTGATTTTTTACTTCATTCTATTGCTAACAAATTTATTCCTCTACAACAAAAAATGAATTCAAGTTTTTGTTCATAAACTTTACTGTAATATTCGAAATCTATAGATATCAAAGTTAAGGAAAAATATGTATGGGTGCAAAATGTAACAATTTCAATTTGCTACTTTCCAAATTTAATAAACATGAATTACGAGAGATTTTCGATTGAGCAACTTTTAGTTGGTTCCCACAGTTGGCCCACCGGGAAACCGAGAAAAAACCGGGAATTCAATTTAAAAACCGGGAATTTATTTGATTCAACTTAGACATATAATAAATTGATTTAAAGACTGTAACTTTTCTTCACTCTGATTCTCAAAATATATAAATACATCTATAGTTCATGAGAGGAAGGATTTTTTTCCATTATGAGAAAAACGTTTTGCAAATTCTTTTGCTCTGTGAGATTTTTTTAGCTGACTCAAATTTGATAATCGAATTGATGATAGCCCAAACATACAGAAAGAATTATTATCTCACTTGGAACAGGGAATTTTCTACATGGATCGGGAATTATTCAAACTAATTAAAGTTCGGATAAAGAAGAGAGGATATAAAAAGAATCGTTCCTTAAATTCCAAATTCGTCACAATTTTCCCTCTTCCTAATTTTAGATAAAGAAAGTACTCCAAGCAGTCTTTAGAGTAGAAGTAGTATTCCGAAGAAGAAATATTTCTGGATTATGATGGAAAACCTGTTCAAATTGTTCATTTCAAATTTATCCTCTGTTAATTAGAAAATCAACTATTTGATTAAAATTTAACTTGTTTGTTGAGAGGTAAATTTTTATATTGAAGTTGCATTATTTCGATTCAAGATTCACCTCTGGTTGAAATTGTAACTACTTTGTTAAAAATCAATTCATCTTTTTTTGGTGGAAAATCATGTATTTAGTTGAAGATTGTTTCTAAATCTGAAAATTGAAGTATTTCTTTGAGAATCTATGTACTTCATGGGGAATTTGCATTTTTGTAGAAAATCATTCTTTATGGTTGAAAATCAATTCCTTCAACTGAAAATTTGACTGTTTCATTTTTAATGGAAAATTTGAGTGGAAAATTTTCTAGTTCGAAATTCGACAATTTGGTGAAAATTTGTCTTTTGGAATTGAAAATTTAATTATTGCATTGAAACTTCACAAAGTTTGTTGAAAAGTCGGTTTTTTTGTAGAATAGTTCAAGTTATACAGTTAAACATTTTTCATTTTAGTCGACCATTAATCTAGTTAAAAACTCTTATGTTTTGTATATTACTAATTTTTTGAGACAATAATGTCACTATTCCATTTATGTTTGAAAATTTTTATTTGTACGGTTCAAATTTCAACCATTTTGTTGAAAAATCATATTTTTTGGTTGAAAATTAATTTTTTGTCAAAAATTTTACTATTCTAGTTGAAT
>WSXT02064444.1:0-12531 GCA_011762715.2 Neuroterus valhalla | reverse complement strand
GTGATTGTGTGAGGGGAATATTGGATGAAAGTGGGCAAGGAGCTGAATGGATGAGGAGACTGGAAGAACTCAGGGAGAAAAAAGCCAGAGGTTTGTCCGGATAAGAGGACTTTAGAGTAATAAAGTGAATAGTCGAGACAATTTTCTAAACTATTAAACGGAGAGATGGTTAGAGGAAACGGAAGCCCTGAAAAACTATTGTAAAAGGAACGGAGGCCCTCAAACCCGTAAATGGGAAGAGATTAAATACATACACTGGAGGTAAGGCAAATAATAGGAATAGATATTTTTGTAGAATAATGGAGAAGGATAGATGGAGGTTTAAAAAAATTGATTAAGAGGAACCGTGGAGTCTTTACGCTGAAAAGCATTCTAAAGGGGATATAAAAGGATGAAATTATGAGAAGACAAGAAGCTATGAACCCAGTCTTGGTACGGAAATGTAGAAAGGTCAAGAACAAAGGTTTCAAGATTCAATAATATAGATTTGGTGGTAAGGATGAGAAGGCTTAGGAATTTGCAATGATTTACAGGATGGAGAAATAATTGTCAAGTAAGAGTTAGGTTGAAAAAAGAGGAGTAGATGAATAAGAGATATACAAAAAAAATTTGAGAAAGGTAGGTGGAGGTTAAGAAAGTGAAGGAAGGAATAAAATTATATAGGATACACTTTATGCATGTATGCAAAAAATGGATATGGGTGTGCAAGAAGAATACATTTAATTGGATTCAACAAACATTACACAATCAATGCTCTTTCTCTTACACTTCTACATCGTGCATGGACTATACACATTTCAAAAAGTTCACCTGGTTTGAGGATAATGGCTAACCAGACAAAAGATAAATTGTTCGCAGCCTTTGATGCAAATTATTTGTTAGCAGATCTGCACACGTCGATTGAAAAAAAATGTTTAACAAGCAAACCAGATATGGTGAAAAAGCAAAAATATGTTCGAAATTTACCTTGCTTCAGGGATTTCGCTTTGATTGGAATCTGTTCTACATTTGGCAAACTCTATCTCGTTAATTTTCATTCTATTATTTGTTTTGAAAATCGTAATAAATGTTTTGAATTTTTCATTTACAAATATTTTATTTACCATCAGCATAGACTCCCAAGCCATCCATCGTATAGGAAGGGGCGGTTGACCTTCAACCTTAAAATAATCGGCGGAATATGTTGATCTTCCTGGCCCGAGGTCCGAAATCTTTATGGAATGACCTGGATTTACTAGACAGTTCCTGAAACATAAAGTGTGAAATTCTAAGGATTGCAGGAAAACAGTGGAATTACAAAGAAAGTAGGTTAGTCCATTCGCGCATTAGCGAAATTGCCCGTTCGGGTACGGTCCAGTGATCATTTTGATCACCAACGATATTTTCAGACCAACTTTCAACGGGCTGACTCTTTTCAGGATTCCAGTGTAATTGATCATATCATTTATTCATTTTCAATTTCCTTATGATTTAAAAAATGCATCCTACGGGAAAGGATTAAAAAGAGAATTCGTACCAAAAAAAAAAAAAAAAATTCCAATGACAATATAAAAACACAAATTGCAAGATTAGTGGTCAAGGAGTAACCTTTGCTAATGAAGAATTCCACTTGTTGCAAAATTATACGCTGTACCAAAGAAAGAAGTCCGATGTCGATGATATATATGGGATCAACAAAAACAACTAACAAATCACAAGATAATAGTCACTGACAACTGAAAAATATTGCACAAAACCTCAAAAACCATTCTTAGACTTTTTGATGAAACAAAAGAAAAAGGTCCAGATGTTTCAAAATCAGGAATAATTCAACCGTTAATTTCATGAATGTCAAAGAGTCAGTCTTTTTGATACGTTCATTATCATAAAACATATTCTAATGATAAATAATATTCAACGACCATAAAAAATTATTTCTCTAGTCCCTTGGGCATTCATATCTTACTTGTAACTTCACAAGCACGAACCGATCACGCATGACTCCCATCTAGCACCGTCAATAATGAAATTGTCGCTAATATATTTCTCGCTAGCGGCAAATGCGGACTGATCTGATGCAACCCTTTCTCACTCATCGCGCATGAGGAGCGCTTTCCAGTCAGCCATAAATGGGGCGCATCCTGTGGTCAGGACTTGCTCCTTCTCAAGTCATTCAGGAGAAATGTGAGACCATATTTAAGGCGCAAAAAATTCATCCGACGTCGTCTATAAACCAATCCTAGTGTCTCCATAAAAAGGATTGGGATAAAACTATGCAAACCAGCCAATATCTTTTGAAACTGAAAGTGCTATGAATTTCCAAAAAGAAAAGATGAATATTTTATGAGAAAAAGGAATGTGACATTTTTATTTGGAAAAATGAAAGTTCGAACAGAAAAATCAATCTTCAAGAAATAAGTTTAATGATTCGCCTAATGGATGAATTTTCAATTGTAAATCATGAAATTTTAATGGAAATTGGGTATATTTCTGAAAGAAGGATGCAACTTATGAACGTGCAATCGATAGAAAAAAAAAAAGATTTTTAACTTCTGAATTATAATAACCTCAAAAACGCATTGTCAACGGTATATTCAAATTTTACATCCAGAAGATAAATGTCTAATTAATATTAGTGAATTTTCAATGGGAAAATTGAAATTTTCAACTTGAATGTTGAATTTTAAACCGAAAAAGTTGGAATAAAACTTGAAAGGTTCAATTTTCTCCAGAAATTTACAACGAAGTTTATTGTTTTGATCAAACGGTTGCATTCTTAATCAAAAGAGATCGAGTTTCTGAAAATCTTGAAATTTGAAGCTAAGAAGACTCATATATTTACCATACAAGTTGAGACCTAAACCAGAAAAGATGAATTAATGGGAAAACCGAATCATGCTCAACAAAATATTAAAATAGGAATCAATAATAATTTTTCTTCAAACGAGAATAATTCATTTCTAAGTAAAATAAGAAATTTCTAACGAAAATAGAATAATTCTTAGGGAAAGAAAATAATCAAGAAGGAGACGATTTTTTCAAAAATAAGTAGATTTCAAGTCGAAACGCATTCTCAAAAATCCATTTCTTTCATATAATTTGTCGAAGAAGGTTGAATAATGATCCCTTCTGAATAAAAAACTCGGTATATCGTATAAGATTAGTTTTATGTTTTTTTTGTCTGTGCTTGTTCTTGTCTTTTCTTTGCCTTTGTCCTTGTTTTTGTCCTTCTCCTTGGTTTATCCTTGTCACTGTCCTCGTCTTCGACCTTGTTCTTATCCTTGTCTTTGTCTTTGTTCCGCCCTTGTCCTTGCCCGTGTATCTTTCCTTGTCTTTGTCCTTGTCCATGTCATTGTCCTTGTACTAATCCTCGTCTTTGTCTTGTATTTGTTCTGTCCTTGTATCTTCCCTTGTTCTTGTCCTTGTCATTGTCGTTGTTCTTGTCTTTCTCCTTGGCCTTATCCTTGTCTTTTTCTTTGTCCTTGATCTTATCCCCGCCCTTGTCTTTGTCCTGTCCTTGTCATCTTCCCTGGTTTTTGTCCTTGTCCTTGTTCTCACCCTTAGACTTGTTTTCGTCTTTGTCCTGCCCTTGTCATTGTACGTGTATCTTCCCTTCTTCTTGTCCTCGTTATTGTTCTTGTCCATATCTTTGTCCTCATCCTTGCCCTTGCCCTCGTCCTTGTCATTGTCCTTGTTTTTGTCCTTCCCCTTGGCCTCACCTCGCCTTTGTTCTTTTCCTTGTTCTTATCCTTGTTTTTGTCTTTGTCTTATCCTTGTGACCTTTGTCCTTGTGCTTGCATCTTTCCTTGTTTTCGCCCTTGTCATTGTCCTTATTATTGTCCTTCTCAATAAGCCTTATCTTTTTGTCCTTGCTCTCGCCTTTGTCCTTGTACTTGTTCTTATCCTCGTCCTTGTCTTTTCCCTGTCCTTATCCTCGTATCTTCCCTTGTTCTTGTCCTTGTCATTGGCCTGTTGATGCCTTATCCTTTATTGCCTTATCCTTTGTAATCTTCTTTGTCCCTTATCCTTGTTCTGATCCTTATCTTTGTTTTTGTTTGTGTCCTGTCCTTTTCATTGTCCGTATATCTTCTGTTATTCTTGTCCTAGTCATCATTCTTGTCCTTGTCCTTGGCTTTATGCTTACCCTTGTCCTCGTCTTTGTCCTACTCCTTAGCCTTATCTTTGTCTTCGTCCTCGTCTTTGTCCTTGGCCTTGATCTCTTCATTGTCCTTGACGTCGTTCGTATCTTCCCTTGTTCTTGTCCTTGTCATTATATGAGTGATATACACACCTAAATCGTGAATTACTTTGACTCTTCCCACAGTAAGACCATTGACCTTATAATCATAACTGATAAAATCATGTTTCCTGGTGCCAGTCATCACTTTACATTTTTGGTAATTTACATCTAAGGAGCTATTGGTGCACAAGATAGTGGAATTTTCTATGTCAGTCTGCAGATCGTAGCAATCATGAATGTCATCGATAGGTTTAAAAATCTTAGCATCATCTGCATATCTTGCTAATGCATCTTGCTAATTATATAAGAATCAACCCCATTCATGTCGGCATAGTCGTAACAAATCACATATTACCTTTTCACGACTCACACAATCGTACGCTTTCGATATGTCAGTGAAAACTACATCGACTTGTCTGTGCACAGTAAAATATCTTTCATTTTTTTGTTCAAAAGTAACAAGATTCGTCACCGTAGATCTTTGAGGCACAAACCTATGCTGCGATGGAGAGAGCACAGGAGACAAATAAGACCATAAGACATCACTCACAATTATCTATGCAGGATTTATCACCTGATTCAAGAACTCCTTTTGGCACTCGCGTACAGAAAAACTTGGTATCCTATCGGCACCAGAAGTCAACTTGCTTTTTAGCATTTTTAGCATGCTCATAACTAATTCCGCATCCACCTGGAACCCATTACCAAAAAACTTGATTGCATTTGTATCATGTTTATCTACAGTTAAATTAGAAAGCTTGTTATCTTTTTGAACAAATCGGCGAAGGCATCGGAAATCTCTCGAGGTTTGTTACATTCTTTGTCATTATAAAACATGACTGCAGGTCTCCTTGAAACCTTTTGAGTGTTATTAACAGGAGACCAGATCGATGATGGATTCTTCTGAATATTTTATTCAAGTTGGTAGAGATAATCCTTGTGCGCATGTGCGATATTATTCTCAATAATACACCTAAGACTCTTGATAGCTACAAGGTGATGCTCATTATCAGATTTTTTATATTTTAGTCGAAGTTCAGCTTTTACTCGTATATATTTTATAATTTTATTAGTGTTCTAGCGTGGATAATTATCATTAATGTGATTTAAGAATCTGGTGCCCAGAATACTATCCAGTATTTTCCTGGGTATATCATAAAACCTATCTACAGCAACATCAACATTCTAAGATTTACTAAGGAAACCCCAGTCATTGTTTTTAATGAATTTGTTCACAATATCATAATTGCATTTTCTGAAATCGTAAATTTTATTTTGTGGGTTTTTATTAAACTTTAATCTTGATGAACTTCTAGATAGGCAAGCCTAAAATTTAATTACGAGTAGGAGACCATGCATATCTACAGGCAGAATAGGCAGTTCGTTGTTTGTTACCTCACATGGAATTGACGCTAACACTAGATCTAAGTATCCATTATTGATATTTTGTACGTTGTTATGTTGAGATAGTTCATGGAAATCCATAAAAGTACTTAGCAATGATGATTTTCGATCAGATACTCCTTTGTTCACATATTGTTTTAATTTGGGTATATTAAAATTTTCTGCTAATAATATATTACACGACCAAATAGTTGATAAGCTTGATGAAGCCTCGAAGAAATCTTCAAATTCCACTAACGGAGTGTCAGGCGGAATTTAAATTGCGATTAGAAGAAATGAAATACCCTCATATATAAGTTTGACTGCTACAGCATTGACTTTTGGAGAATTTTCAACAACTGAACTGATATCTATATGACCACAATCAAATTTGGTTTTGATTGCTATTAGAACTCCACCACATTTTTTTTAATCTATTATTCCTATAGACATCGAATATAATGGATCAAATATCTTCGAGCTTTCTATATTTCTTTTGAGCCATGTCTCTATGAAAACAAATATGCCCTAATCAGACACATCAAGTGATGAATTTATAACTGAATTTTCGTATTTATACCTCTGATATTTTGGTAGTATATTACAATATCATTAAGCAGATCTAAATTATCAGTATATTAGCAATCAAAAGACCGAGTTATCTTATCACTAGAGAGATCAAACGTCTGCTGATAGTCTGCGGTGTAGACTGTTGTCTCCGCTTTACAATTTTCAAGTCGCCTCTCACCTCCTTGATTATGAAATCCATTTCTCCTCTTCTCTGACGTTCCTGCAGTTCCTTCTGTACTTCCAGGGGACGGGATCTTTGTAGAGGAGTCAAGTCTTTGGCCAAAGAAAATTTCATATTCGACTCTTGTGTAGTCTCGATTTTCTTCCACTTCCAGTAAGCACGTAAAGTCTACCACACAGTCTGTTCTCTGCCAAAGGTTATTCAAATTGGCCGAGTATAAGCTTCACTCTGTTGACATTTACCAAATCTTGAGAATGTGATAGAGTTAGGGTCATGAGAATGTTGAATGAGTTTGAGAAATTTCTTAATTTTGTCTGGCTCTTGTTCACAGATTTCAGCTTTGTTTTTCTTACCCCTTCTTTGACCTCTCCTCGACAGCCAAATAGGATAATATTTTTCTTCCTGGTCAATCTGTCAGTTACTTCTGGAAGGCATGTAGATGTGATAGTACTTTCAGTGGAAGATAAGGCACTTGTGCTGTTACAAACATTCCTTATTCTGAAGTTCCTTATTGCGTATTTTTGGCAACCGGGATGATACAGCTCTCCACACGGACGTGAATATGCATCTTCCACGATTTCAGCATCGCACTTCCCAAAAATACGCTCTATATCCGGCATTTTAAATCAAGAAGAAGGAAAATAAACTGAGGCAAACAAAGGCTTAGTGTGGGAAGTAGAGTATTCAATGTTTCTAGTTGTGGTAATACTGACTAAATTAGCTGTTTGGTGAGCCTGTTATAGTTGAATGCCAGTAATGAGTCGCTCAAATCTACCACACAAGATTTTGAAACATGAATAATAATCCTTGTGAGTCACTAATTAATTGTCTGAATTTTCGGAATAATTCACTAGTTCCACTTACTTCTTTAATCCACACGCACAGTTCATCAAACAAAGACACGACTCAGCCCTAATCCATCTTTCTATAGCTACTTATGCTATAAATCAAGAATTTAGGATTTAAGGATTCAATTATATTCTTACAGAGTTGAATGACTTGAATGGTGTGTAATTAAATTCTAAAATATTGCTGGCTGCCTCATCCAGAAGGATCTCAAATGAGGTTAGTTAGATGTGTCAGGAATAGTGTTCGGGGAAACCGGAATCTTTTTCTGGGTTAGCGGATATAGCTTGGAGTCTCTCGAGGCATTTTTTTCAAGTACTAAGATTGTGAATCTATATTGTTGATATTTTCGACTGTTTTGGTTAACTTGAGCCGATATAAGATTTGTGATATCTGCTTAGGGTTTCTTTCAATACTTAAATATTAACGTGAAATAAGCATTCGGTTATGTGTGCAACTATGTTCAGTTCTTCATACCGATCCTGTTTTGCGTGTAAATACTAAGGATTGTTCCGTTAGAAGCACTCAGGGTAGTTTTTCTGTTTAATTATTCAGAACTGCAATGTTCAGCATGGCAGTTTTCGGATGAGGTTTTTAATAAATCATGAAGAGGTGTTTTTAGAGAACTTTCAAATGTTATTGTCAGGCTCGCAATACCATTCGATGTGGCCTAAATGTAAAATTTTTGTGAATATTTCCAATTAAAATCATTCTATTGAGAGTGATAGGAGTGTTCTCTTAGTATTATGAATCATCAATATGCGTTTGGGGGAGTCAATTATATTTTTTCTGAGTTGATCGGTGTTGAATTGAGATTTAAAATATTTTCGGCTGTCCTCTTCGGAAGGATCTCAGATAGAGTGAACTTGGATGTTTCAAGAATAGCAGTCGGAACTGTCAATAGCTCGTTGTCGTTTGGGGGGAATAATTTGGAGTCCCTTTAGGTAATTGATTTAATATAATGAGCATTGTAAATTTGAACTAATGATGTATCCATCTGTTTGGCTCAATGAAGCTAGTATGAGGTTCGTGATACCTGCGAGAGGTGTTTGTCTTAAGAAATCGAATATCAATTCATATTCAGCAGAAGAGTTCTATGAAGTTGAATTGTGTCAATATTTTCAATTCCCGATACATATCCTCGATATATTTTGTGAAGACGTTTCGAATTGTTTCGTAAAATGCACTAGTATCAACTATTTGGTCTAATCCATCGTTCCTGTAATGTTGAGTATGATCTGGAACCTTAGGAAGGTAACTATTTGGTAAAATAATAATTGAAAAAAGTTTATACACCCTTGTGAAAAAATTATTAGACAGGGTTTTTTGAATCTTCTGATGGTGGTATGTCGGATTTTGCAAATATTATTTTCAGGTTCGCAACACCATTCGAAGTGGCCTGAAGGAAAAATGTTTGTGAATATTTCCAATTACAAGCATTCTATTGAAACTGCAAGGAGTATTTTTTTAGCTTTTTTGAATAATCAAGATGCGTTTGTAAGGGTCAGTTATATTTTCTCAGAGAAATTAGAAATATTTTCGACTGTCCCTTTCGGAGGAATCTCAGATGGAGTCAGTTGAATGTTGATAGGGCAGTTTTCGGGACAGACAGAATATTGTTGTCGTTTAGGGAAGTAACGTGGAGTCCCTTAACGTAACTGTTTTGATTATTATGATTATAAGTTCCCATTGATGATATATATAGCTGTTTTGGTTTACGGAAGCTAGAACGAGGTTTTCGATATCTTTTTGAAGTATTTTCTTGAGCTAGTTGAACATAAATGTCTAATCTGCTAAAGAGTTTTATAGAGTTGAATTGTTCCATCATTTTCAATTCTTGATACATAGCTTATCTCGTCTGGAGTCGCTTGAAATTGTTCCGTCAGAAGCACGAGGGGCAGTTCTCCGGTCTCATTCATTATTACTGTAATGTAGAGCAAGAACTATAACCTTAATGAGGTAACAAGTGCGTAGAATAACAATTAAAAACTTTGTTTGCCATCCTTGTAGAAAAGGCCTTAGATAGGGTTCGTTGGATCTTCTGAAGGTGGTTTTTGGGAGCTTTCAAATATTTTCCTGACAGGTTAGCAATATCGTGCAGAGTCGCATAGAAGGCATAACGTTTGATATTATCCTCAATAAGAATAATTTCATTGAAGTTTTAGAGTGTCTTTTCAGTGTTATTGATAATCAATATGAGTTTAAGGAAGCCGACTATTTTTCAGACTTAACCGGTGTAGGATTGAATTTTGAAATACTTTGCTGTCCTTCTTAGAGGTCTCTCGGAAAGGGTTACCTAAATGTGCCAGAGGTTACTGTTTTATTTTTCAGCATTGTAGAATTTTGCTGATAATATCATCAGTCGTATTCGTTTAAAAAAGCTGAAACGAGGTCTGTCATATCTTCAATGGGTATTTTCTTGAGGTAGTTGAGTTATTAGGTCCAATCAACAAAGTAGTTTTATGTAGGTGAATTATAGGAATATTTCCTATTTAAAAACCTATCCCTGTTTTGAGTGAAGACGCTTGAAATTGTTTTGCCAACTGTGATTGGATTTACTTCATTATTACTGCGGGGTTTGGGGCGTAAGCTTAAATCTTGAGGAAGTTACAGTTGTTACAATTTTGATTATCACCTTCGTCAATTTGAATGGAGGACGTCTTTAGATATTTTGACGGATATTTGAAGAGCTTCATATAAACCCAAAATTTTGCTGTGGTTGATTTTTCGGTTATGCAGATTCTCTTTAATCGTAAATTCGTTTTTTCAATCAAAATAAAAAAGACCCAAATTTTTGGACTTGGAAGGAGTGAATCGACCTAATTCACTGCATCTGATTAGTATACTTAACTCAAACTCTTTTCGCGGATGGGGAACAATGAAACAAAAAAAAAAAAGAATAATAAACGTTGAAAGCTGAGAATAATAACTTTGTAAGAGGATGCCCTGGTCGAGATAAATTTTCAAGGAGGTCGGCTCTCGTAATAAAAAAGATGCTAATTATCACATTAATTTTTGTTGTCGTTATTCTTCATTTAATTACGCAAATAAAGCTCAAGCGACCTATTTGTATATGAGCTGAATGTGGCCAAAACCCTCGAAATTTGTTTCTGTAAATCACGACAATTAATTTCCGGCTTGGCATTAATGTAGCAGTACACTAGAGGGCATTATAATTAAGTTTTATGATTAGAGTTAATAATTCGAACCCGTGCCCCTGTTAAATGAGAACGCTCAAGGGTCATATTGGCCATCGAGTTGCGCTAGAGCCAAGAGGGTGAAAGGGTAAATGGCGATGAAACAATAAACTGTTCTAATAAACCGACCTTGGACTACAGCTGGGCTCGAGATATAGGGGTCGTGTTTTGAATAACAATGATTCTGCCTAAAGTGTTTTATGAAACCCCGCAAAAAAAAAAATCTAGAAATGAAAGACATAGTGAGTTTCATTAAGAGTTACTTTATAAGGACTACCGATACAAGGAGTTAGGTAAGAGACCAGGAATAAGGAAGGAAAATGGAGCTGACGAAATTAGATAGTGTAGGAGAAAAGAGAGAGGTTGGGTCAGAGAAAATGCTTTTTCTATGGAATTCAACAGAGAACAGAGGATGTATGAACATGAGATAGGAGATACATAAAAACATATTGAGGATGTTGGCGAAGAAGGAGAGAAGGAAGGGCTGAAGTAAATGAGTTAGGTACGGAAGAATACAGAAAAGAGGCATATAATCAGATCGACATGAAGGGGGATGAGAGTTAGTTAAATTTGGGCGGTGGGGAGAAGGGTTGAGAAAGGAATGGAAGGCAGAGAAATAACGTACAAAGGAAGGGAGTAAATAAAAGGAATGAAAAAGAACGAAAGAAGAAGAGATGATAAGAACAAGGGTGGATTAAGGAGGGTGCAACGGATTTAAAAATATGCGATCGGAAGGATCCGTATAGGAGGTAGAAGAGGAAATAGAGGAAAAAGGGCAGTGAAATAGCAGCATTTTTTATCAGAATAAGAGAAGGTTTGATGACAAGAAAGAAGGATGGGAATTGTTTTGAGATAAAAAAAAAGGTATATTGAAGGAGAGGGTAACCGTAGGTAAGAAGAAGTGAAGGTTTGTAGACGAAGGAAAAGAAGAGGAAGGCGTGAATTAAGGCGTAGGGGAAGAGATTTTTATGAAGGAACAAGAGGAAAGGAGAAGAAGAATGAGGCGCAGAAGCAGATGGAACCCCCAGGATTTCCAAAAAAAGATGGTGGAAGGAAATAACAATTTGAAACATCATGAAATGAAGGTGAAAACACTATAGTTTATGATGAATTGGGGAGAAGATCTGCAGGAAATTCAAATGAAAGTCAGATTAAGGGAATGAGGACAATCAAGATAGAACAAATCGTGTAAGGTAATGCAGAAAGAAGGGTTGCGAAAATATCTGGAAATAGGATGGAGAGGAGAAGATGGACAAGAATAGCTAGGTGAGAACTAGGGAATGAAGTGAAGGAAGCCATGTATCTGGAGGAGGATGAGAATAGAAAACTCAGAGTGCTAAAATAAGTGTAAGAAACATGGAAGCATGAATGAAATGATTATACGAGGGAAAAGAAGGAGAGGCAAGGATGGCAAGAGAGTGTCGAGAAAATTTCAGAGGCATAGAGGATAGGAAAATAACGCAAGGGAGAGGAATAAAAAGCAAGAGAGTAGACGAAGAGGATAATGTGAGTGTGAGGCAGCGGAAATGTGAGGTTAAGTTGAAAAGTGAAGGAATGGAGGCGGGAGTAGAAAAAAGAGTGAAAGAATTAGAAGATAGGAGACACATTACATAGCCACACAAAAAAAATTAAATTTCGGGTCTAGAGGTCAGTCCATGTCTACTTTATGCTGTCGGGGTCGCTAAATCCGAAGTTTGGAAAACCATTGCTCGTCACGTTTGTGACATAACCTCAAAAAGTCTACAAAGGCACCCTAAAATGAGGAGTTTAATGCTGAACTTAGCACTGGACCATGTATATTATATGTTTTTGGGGTCGCTGAGACCGATTCCGAAGATCATGTTACCCAATCACGTCTAGTTTTCGAAATTACCTCAAAAAGCATCCACAGGGCAAAAATGGACGTGATATTTGATTTCAGCGATCCCGAAAATATATATCAAGGATGGTCTGACCTCGGAACCCAAAAATCGATTTTTACATTCTCATTCTGAATGAGAAGGTATTGGTTTTATGTGAAAATTGCCTTTCGCGAATTTGATAAAATCTCCACGTTTCCAGACCCCCTGAGTCAGAAAAAATGGTTTTTACGAAGGTGTCTGTCTGTCTGTAGTCTGTAGTCTGTAGTCTGTAGT
>WSXT02064433.1:0-12532 GCA_011762715.2 Neuroterus valhalla | reverse complement strand
TAAGTCGAACCAAATGACGTTTGAGAAACGTGCGATGTCTCCAATACGTCTTAAAAATGTCATTGACACATACGAAATTCTTGGAACGTCTCAAACACCTCATGAAATTAATCGAATCACGCTTAAAACGTGGAACGTTGCAAATTCATCTTGAAGATGCTTTTGTGAAATTAGACGTTCTAAGAACGTCCATAAAACATCTCAAGTCGAAACAAATAATTCAGGAACGTAAAATATCCCAAGTGCGTCATAAAAAGGTTTTCGGAACATTGAACGTTTTCGGAACGTCCAAAACACGTCTTAAGTCGAATCAAATGACGTTTGAGAAACGTGCGATGCCTCCAATACGTCTTAAAAAAGTTTTTGACACGTAAGAAATTCTTGGAAGTCTAAGAAACCTCTTGAATCAAATCGACTCACGTAGAAAAACGGGCAACGTTGCAAATTCACAAAAAAAATGTTTTCGTGAAATTAGACGTTCTTGAACATCCAAAATACGTCTCAACTCAAATTTAATAACGTTCAAAAAACGTGCAGTGTTCCAAATCAATCTAAAAAATGTTTTTGTAACGTGAAAGAAACGTCCTTAGTCACACCAAGAAACGTTTTAAAAACGTGGAATGTTTCAAATAGCCTATTTTTTTAGTTTGCCCTATTTTAGTCTACAGAGTTTCATAAATCTTTTTTTGTTTGTTATTAAATTAGGTGAAGGAAGTTGTTCTGATGATACATCAGTCAAACCAATTGTTGTTAATGAAAATGCACTCCTTTTCGTGGGATTGATGTCTGGCTCTTTCTATGGTGGAATGCTGCAAAAACCAAAAAATACCGGGATTCCCGATTGGCTCGAAAAACCAGCACCTCGGACTGATGATTCGTACAAAGTTTATGTGGAAATGCCAGATGGCACTGGTTTGACTGCGAATCTTCTTTTCCTTGTTACTAAACATATGAAAAATGTTAAAGCAGCCCATGCTGCTGTGGAAGTGTCAAACGGTTTCGCAACCGCAAAGCTCAAACCCATCAAAGAAATTCCAGAAAAAATTGTGCATTCTCGACTTTATGTGTCATTGCCTACTGGAGAAATCAATTATGGAATCCTCGAGCATGCCGGTGTAAAAGAAGTGGGAAAGAAGATATTGAAAGATAAAGCTGAAAAAAATTGAAGCTTTAAGATGGGAATCAGTTGCCAGGAGAATTTTTATTTAATCGTCTTCAAATTGTTATTGTTATATAAGTTGGGTCATTTAAAATCCGATATGGTCTTTCGAAATCGTGAGTGCAAATACATCATAAACAGCTAAGATTTAGGATCCGTGATGGAAGAATTGGTGGAGTATATCACAAATGTAATTGGGAGGTTGAACAATGTTTATCTGAGAATAATATAATGATTCTGAATAAAACTTGATTGAATGATGAGTATTTCTTTTTTTCGCAATCCATACTAGGCTTCCTATACGTTTTTTTAAATAGTATTAGTATATTTATTTTGTTATTAGTAACCTTATCTTGTGTTTGAACTTTCGAAGCATTTATTAGCATTCATGGAATATTCCAGATTCAGGGAATAAGTATTTTTTTCACCTTTTTTATACAATTTATATATTTTATTCGGTACATTGCATATTATACAACTTGATGAAGGTTTTCAAAATTTCAGAATCAGCAACTAAAATGATAGAATGATGTGTGATAAATAGGAAAAAAAGTCATTTTCAAGAGAATTGTTCCTTTTCTAACCAAGTACATGAATTTTCATCCATGAAAGGTGAATTGACGAAAAATTCTAACAATCGTTATCAGAATTTATAATTAAAAACATTTGAGTTCAACCAAAAGGAACAAATTCTTAAAAAAAAGTGGAACCATTACCTGGAGTCGAGTATTTTTAGAGAGACAAATTTTCAACAAAATACATGAATTTTCAGGCAAAAAGTTGGGTTTTTAACGAGGAAAAATTTGGTTAAATAATAATAATGATTGGACTCTCAAATAATGAAGCTAGATCTAAAAATTTCAAAATTAAACTTTCAACAACAACAGAATACAGAAGTTTCCAACTCGAAGTGAAATTTTCATTTTCGAAAAAAATTGTCTTCGACACAAAAAAAAAGTTTAGCAAACCTCCAAGTTTCTAAGCAGAGATCAATTTCCAATCTGAATGTTGAATCTTGGACCAGAGAAGTTAGTTTATAAGAAAGTAGTTCTGATTTTAAAAATATTTTGAATTTAAAAACGAATCTATTGCATTCATTCATTCATTCATTGTATTTATCCAAAAAACATAAATTTCGAAAAAAAGTTGAATTTCCACATAATTTTCAACCAATTACGAGATTGTTGTATTTTTTCGTAAAATTGTTGATTTTCATTGGAATAATTAATTTTTCAACCAAAAAGACCAATTTTCAAAAAGGACATTTATTTTCAAAGAAGAAGAGAGAAAATTCAACGCAGAATGTAATCGTTGATTTTTAAAACAAAAAAAATTCAAATCTTAAATGGAAAACATTAAAATTAATCCAAAATATGTTCAAAATATGAAATGTATTCGAGAAGAGCTTTCGATAATAACAGTTCAATTTATAAGGAAACAGTTTATTATTAATTTTCTTGCTCTGAAGACAAGTTTAACACATTATAGTTCACTTGTAACCGCTAAGTTTAACTTTTTACCAAATGAGATAAACTTGAGAAATATTTATCAAAATTAATAAAATTCCAAGACATAAATAAGAGAGTTTGATTTCAAATCGAAAAGAGATTAATTTATTTTTAAAAAACGATTTTGCAACTAAAGAATTGGAATCTCACCGAAGATAGATTATTTTGCAGGAAAATAATAATAATTTTATACAAAAAAGATCAAAAAGCTCATCTGAACTGTCAAACTTTTCAGCTATAAACAAGAGAGTTCAATTTTGATTAAAAAACAGTCGTTTCCACAACACGAACAGTTTTTGTACAAAAAACCTAAATTCGCAAAAAGAATTAATCAACTTTAGCCTAACCATTTGCATTTCAAATAAAAGAAAAGATGAAACTTTAAACCGGAAAAATACTAGTTAAATTTTCATCAAAATTGTTCAAATTTTTAGCCAAGAACAAAAGAGTTGAATTTTGAATCGGAAACAGTCGAATCAATAAGCAAAAGAAAAAACAGTTTTCTAACACCATAATTGAATCCACAACCAAACAAGAGTGATTGACCCAAAAAAAAAAAGGGAAAAAAGGAAAAAAAAATTACGAAATTTAAAAAAAAAACAGATTTTGAGTAATGCAATAAAATTTATAAACAATCAATTAGGTTTGGAACCAAAGGAATAAATTCTTGATAAAACGACGTTGTTCCAAAAAAATAATCAATCTTCAATCAAAACAGAAGAAAAATGATAATAATTTTGTGGAAACTTCATCTCTTTGTACAAAGCTTATTCTTTTTTGTTCCGACTTCAAATGCTAGTTTGAAAATTAAACTCTTTCGGTCGAAATTAATTTTTTTTTCTGCAAAAAATTCATCGTTTTACCTAAGAATACATCTCTTTGGTTGAAAATTCTACCATCTTGAGTAAAATTTGCGTTAAAAGAAAATGTTCACTCAAAATGTATCTAATGTTAAAAATTCATAATCTTCATTGAAAATTTATCTCTCCTGTGAAAAATCACATTATCTCTGATTGAAAGTTGAATTTTTTTTTAAAACTTCAACTATTCACCTAGAGGTTCTTCAACTATTTGGTTGAAAGTTAAGGTCTTTTGTTAAATTTCTTTTTGTTAATGTATTATTTTGGGTGGAGATACAACAAGATGTTCAAAATTGAGCTACTTTTCAATTAACAATTAATAATAATCAAATTGAAAACCGTGTAATTCAATCAAAAGAAACAAATCCTCAACAAAAAAGTTGAATCATCAACTAGAGTCGAATAATTTTTAGGCAATAAGGTTGACATTAAACAAAATTGTTGAATTACTAACAAAAAGAGACGAATTTTCAACAAAATACATTAATTTTCAACCAAATTGTTATGTTTTCAACTATGAGAAAAATTTTTTAAATAATAAAAATATTTGGGTTTTCAAATATTATAGTTGGACTAATAATTTAAAAATTATAATTCCAACAAGAAGAAAATACGTAAGTTTTCAACTCGAAGTGAAATTTTGATTCAAAGAAAAAATTGTTCTTCACTTAAAAAAATAACGAAGGTTTGACAAACCTTGAAGTTTCTAAACAGAGATCCATTTACGATCTGAATTTTGAATCTTGGATCCTATGAGTCAGTTTCTAACAAAGTTGTTCTACTTTTTGAATATTGTCAAAATTTACAAAAAATAAAAAAAATTGTATTCCATGTAGTACACTACTTTATTTAAACAAAGATCATAAATTTTCTAAGAAGCAGTTGAATTTTTTCATGGGAATTATAAATTTTCAACGAATTACGAGATTGTTGTATACTTTTCGTCAAAATTGTTGATTCTTAACGAAATAATTCATTTTTCAACCAAAAGGATAAATTTTTGAGAAAGAGATTCTATTTTCAATAAAGAAGAGATCAAATTCGACGTAGAATCTAATCGTTGATTTTCAAGACAAAACAAATCAAAATCTCATAGAAAAAAAATTCGAATCACTTAAAATATGTTTTCTTACAAAACAGTTCATTTTAATTACACTATTGAATCTCCAACTGAATGCTTTGATTCTCTAAAAACAGAACCGATGAATTTTTCATAAAAAAATTGTATTTACAAAGAAAAAAGGAGATGAAATTTACATCAACTATTCCGTTGAAACTTTAACTTTTTGAAAACGCTTTGACTGTCCTGAAGTCAAATTCGTTTTGTTTCGCGTATCATACATTTTCAACCAAAAACGAAATTGTTGCATACATCCTGCTAAAATTGTCGATTTTTTAACGAAATTATTCAGTTTTCAACCAAAGAGATGAATTTCCAGAGAAGAAAATTTATTTTTAAGAGAAGAGAGAAAAAATTCAACGCAGAATAATAAACATTTTTTAATTAAAAATATGAATTTTCAAGGAAATAGTAGAATTTCATACGAAGAAAAAATTGTTCACATGACCAACAAAAAACATTTCAGTCAGATTGAAAAATATCCAAACTAATAGGAAGATCTTTAAATAAATAGTTTAATTTATTGAGGAAACAGTTTATTATTAAATTAAACCATATTATTTTCATTCATATATACGATTTACAAAGAAAGAAAATGTGTGTCCTAATGTAAACTATTTCGTTGAAAGTTCATATGATACATTTTCTATAATAATTTGTTTTCTTTGTGGAAAATGAACTCTCCTAGTTAATAATTCATCATTCTGGTTGGAAGATGAATTATTTTCCTAGAAATCCAAAGATTTTTATGAAAAACGTTCAACAATCCAAATACGTTCTAAGAACGTTTTTGGAACATTAGACGTTTCTGGAACAGCCAAGAAAACGTCATGAGTCAAACCAAATAACGTTTCATAATTATAATTTACATACCATTTTGAAATATGACGTAAAAAGTTTAAAAAGTGGTAATTTTATTCTCTAATCCAACCTTGGCTTCCCATGTATCAATAAATGGTTATTACTTGAAAGAATATTATCTTGTATTTAACATTTCAAAATATGTATTGTCATTTATAGGATAATTCAGTATTAAGAAATAAGAATTCTTACTACTATATTTGATTATGTGCTTCGCATTCTTCATCATAGATTTCGAAATCTCAGAATCGGCAAATAAGATGATAGAATGACGTATGGTAAATAAAAGATAAATAAGTTCTTTACAGAATATTTTCACTTTCAACCAAGTCCTTCATTTTTTCAACATGAATGAATTCTTATTGGGAACTGTGATAGATGATATTCCAACCAAAAAAAAAAGTTTCAATTCTTGATTTAAAACACATTAAATCAAAATAAAAAAAAATTCAATGAAATAGTTCAATCTTCAAATGAAACTAAATAATTTTTAAACAAAATATTGTATTTTTTGTTGAAAAAAAAATCTTCTGGCAAATAGGCGATCTTTCAAATTTACTTATGGATCTTTCACAAAGAGGACTGATTTTTGGAAAAGTCATTACAGTTCCACCCGAAAAAAATTTCTCTATTTTAAATTTGAACAGACGAATTTTTAACACAAAGTAAAATTTTTAACCTTAATGTTAAATCTCGGACCAAACGAAATGAATTTTTAACAAAGCAGTTTTACTTTCAAACAAGATTTTGAATTTCGAAGAAAAAAAAATCCGATTTCAAGACATGAACTCAGTTAAAAAAATTTCATGCATAAAAAAAAAAATTATTTCCAAAAAAAGTTGAATTTTTAAACAAAAATCATATATTTCTAACCAAAAACAAAATAGTTGTATATTTTTTACCAAAATCGTTGAATTCGCAAAAAAAAATTCATTTTCCAACCAGAAAGATACATTTTCAAAGTATAAAACTTTTTAACAACAAAAAAAAGATGAATTTTGCACTGAATTATATCAATTATTAAACTAAAACGACAAATTCTCGAAGAAATCATTAATTTTCATGCTGGCCAAAATTGCTCAACTGAGGAATGAGAAAAATGAAAACCAAATTTTGAAAATGTTCAAGCGAAGAAGAAGGGTGACGACGGAAAGTAACCGCTTTTACTAGCCATAAATAATAATGCAGGTCACTTAAATTTCCCATTTCCCAAGTCTAATGGGGAAGGAAAGTTACTGCTGTGACCAGTCATAAAAAATATTGCAGGTCGTACCCCTCCCTCTTTTCCCAAGTCCAGTAGGGGCGGAAAGTCACTGATGTGATTGGTCATAGAAATAATGTAGGTCACATACCTTCCTCTTTTCTGAAGTCTAATGGGGACAGAAAGTCACTGCTGTGACTAGTCATGAAAAATAATGCGGGGGCGTCACAAGTCTGCTGCGGGCGGATAGTAACCGCTGTTACTAGTTATTAAAAATAATGCAGGTCACATCAATTCCCCTTTTCCCAAGTCTGATGGGAAAGGAAAGTCAATGCTGTGACCAGTCATAAAAAATATTGTGGTACAAACACCTCCCTCCTTTTTAAAGTATGGTGGAGCGGAAAGTCACCGCTATGACTAGTCATAAAAATATTGTAGGCCACATAAATTCCCCTTTTCCAAAGTCTAATGGGGACAGAAAGTCACTGCTGTGACTAGTCATAAAAAATAATGTGGGGGCATCACAAGTCTGGTGGGGGCGGAAAGTAACCGCTGTTACTAGTTATAAAAAATAATGCAGGTCACATGAATTCCCCTTCTCCCAAGTCTAATGGGGAAGGAAAGTCACTGCTGTGACCAGTCATAAAAAATATCGTGGGACAAACACCTCCCCCTTTTTAAAGTATGGTGGGACGGAAAGTCACCGCTATGACTAGTCATAAAAATAATGTAGGTCACATAACTTCCCCTTTTCCAAAGTCTAATGAGGACGGAAAGTCACTGCTGTGACAAGTCATAAGAAATAATGTGGGGCACAAACATAGAATGATTTTTTACTCATTGAAGGAAGAACATAAAAAAACTATTTTCGAGAAAGGAGTAGAATTTTCCACAAAGGAATATTTCTTACCTATTGAAGGAAGGAAAAAAAGAAAAATTTTCAAGTCAAAGGAATACATTTTTCATGAAACAGTTATTTTTAAAATTTGAAAATTTAATTGTTCAACCTCGCTATTCATTTACAACCAAAAAATATGAATTCCTGAACCAAAAAAAACAAATTTTAACAAAAGGGTAACATTTTCCACAAAGAACGATTTTTTACTTGTTGAAGGAAGAAAATTATCGAAAATGAAGAATTTTCGAATCAAAAGACTACATTTTTCGTAGAATGGTTATCTTCCAAATTAAAGAATATAATTGTTTAACAATGATTATTCATTTTAAACCAAAGAAGATGAACTTCTGAACAAGTAAAATAAATTTTCAAGGAGAGGTTGGAGGGTCGCATTTCTTACATAGAAAGATTTTTTTCTTATTGAAGGAGGAAACTCGATCTAAAATGAAGAATTCTCAAGTCTCAAAGAAAAGGGAAGTACTCTATCGTAAAATCGTAAAAGATTCTAATTTTTAAGGCTACGTCTACTCGTCCTGAATTTCAGGACGACTAGCCTAGTATCATCATTCAGCTGGTCATGCCGAAAATAATAAAATTATTAGGAATCTTGCACCTTTTCAGTAAACAAAAATGAGAAGACTAGTCTAGTCTCACAAGTTGACTAGTCGTCTAGGAAAAATTCTATTAATGCAATTACGATTTATGAAGTTATGATCCTGGCCTCACGAGACTTGGAAAAGGGCAAGGTATGTGACCTGCATTTTTTCTATGACCAGTCACAGCGGTGACTTCCCGCTCCCGCAATACTTTGGGAAAGAGGGAGGTATTTGCCCTACATCATTTTTTATGACTGGTCACAGCAGTGACTTTCCTTCCCCATTAGACTTGGAAAAGGGGGAAGTTATGTGACCTACATTATTTCTATGACCAGTCACAGCGGTGACTAGTCGTAAAAAAATGTGAGGCACAAACCTCCCACATTTCACAAGTCTAATGGGAGCGGAAAATCATCGTTGTGACTGGTCATAGAAATAATGTAGGTCACAAACCTTCCCCTTTTCCAAAGTCTGATGGAGACGGAAAGTCACTGCTGTGACTAGACATAAAAAATTGTGTGGGGCACAAACCTCCCCCTTTTCACAAGTCTGGTGGAGGCGGAAAGTCACCGCTGTTGCTAGCCATGAAAAATTATGCAGGTCACATAACTTCCCCTTCTCCCGAGCCATAATAATTATATAATCATAATCATAATTATTATATAATTTTCGGGATGACCAGCTGAATGATGATACTAGGCTAGTTGTCCCGAAATTCGGGACGAGTAGACGCAGTCTTAAAAATTAGAATTTTTTACGATTTTACGATAAAGTACTTCTCTTTTTTTTGAGACTTGAGAATTCTTCATTTTAGATCAATTTTCTTCCTTCAATAAGAAAAATATCTTTCTTTGTGAAAAATGCGACCCTTATGTTGAAAATTATTCGTTTTTTTTTTGTTCAGAACTCAATATTTATCAATTTAAAATTCTATTTTGAATTGAAAAAATAACCATTTCATGAGAACTATATTCTTTTGACTCGAAAATTCCTAATTCTAGATAGATTTTTCTCTCTCAATAAGTAAAACATCTTTCTTTGCAAAAAGTTCCAACCTTTTGTGAAAAATTGCTTTTACTTGTTCAAAAGTTTATATTTTTTGGTGAAAAATAATTAATGATGGTCAAACAGTTAGATTTTTCATTTTAAAAGATAACCATTTAACGAAAAATGTATTCTTTTGATTTGAAAATTCTTCATTTCAGATAAATTTTCTTCCTTCAACAAGTAAAAAATCATTCTCTGTGTAAAATGTCACCCTTTTGTTGGAAATTTTTGTTTGTCTGTTCAGAAGTTCATATTTTTTTACTGAAAGTATAAAATCATAGTTAAACAATTATATTCTTAGATTTGAAAAATAAATATTTTATGAAAAACGTATTCTTTCGACTTGAAAATTTTTTATCTTAAATCCTCATCCTTCAATAACTACAAAATCTTTCGTTGTGAAGAATTTCAACCTTTTCTCGAAAATTGATTTTATTTGTTCAGAAGTTTATATTTTTTGGTTGAAAAAAAATAATCATGGTTAAACAATTATATTTTTTATTTTGGGAGGCAACCATTCTGTAAAAAAAGGATTCTTTCGACTTGAAAATTCTTCATTCTTGATGGACTATCTTCCTCCAATGAGTCAAAAATCTCTCAATGTGAAAAATTCCACCATTTGGTTGGAAATTAATCATTTTCTTTTCAGGAGTGAATATTTTATGGTTGAAATTTTATCTTCTCCAATAAGGTCTTTCCCAAGTGGATAGAAATCATAAGCGCTCAAAGGGCGTCTATCAATGTCTCTTACTTGAACAAACAGCATACACCTATCTTTCAAATAAAAATTTCCTAAGACACAAAAAATTGTTTTTCTTCTACTTTATTCTTTCGTAAAAGGTATATATTTTATTGACTCTATCAACCAATGCAGGCGGTTTTTAATTCAAGGTTCTGTGTCTTATAAATCATAGCACACATGGAAAATTCAGGAATCCGAGGTGAACAATCTTTCTCCTTCCTCTCAATTCGGATGAATAAATAAAGCTGTTGTCAGGTAGTGGTAATTATATAAAGGTGTTCACAAAATTCTTAAAGATTCAGTTTTTTCTTCCTTATCATTGTTTCTCTCCACATAAAAAATGAAGATCTTCGTGGGCATTCCTCTTCTTGCACTTGTGGTTTTCCTCAATTCCATATGTGAGTTTTACATAACATAATATAATACAATATGAAATTATATAATAAATATATGATTATATGTTCAGATTAATTTCTTCGAATTTAATACCCCTCCGGATTTGTAACTCGAGTCTTTACCGAAATTTTTGATCGTTATTTTTAATCGTCTCAAAGCCAGGAAACATTGCCGTCGGATATTGTCAGTAGAACTCATGACTTCCAACAAACATAACTCGGTTGAAAAATGAAGATAAAGATCACGCCTTCTCTTCAAATGGTTGAAAATATCTCCTCCAGAGCTTATCAGACAAAAATTGAATAACAATTCCATTTCTTTTTTCAAATTCTTATCTCTTATCTTGATCGACTCAGAAGTTCAGACTTGGCGATTTTTGATACTGCTTCAGTAACAACGATATCCGACGGTAGTATGACGAATACTATTTTTTCAAACTTCAACCTAATCAGTTCCTTAGGTGTAAAAAATTTCATGATTCTTCATTTTTGTTCCACAAAATTAGATGAGGGAAATTGTGGTGCTGCTCCACCAGCCTCACCTGTAATTGTGGTTCCTGAGAAAGCCATGATTTTTGTGGGATTGAAGAGTGGAGCCTTTTTTGGTGGATATCTAACAAGTCCAAAAGTCGTTGATAAAATCCCAATATGGGTTTCAAAACCAAAAAAGCATACTGATTCGTTTCACTACGTTTATGTACAAATGCCAAATGGCCGTGGTTTGGTTTCGACTCTCAAATACCTTATGAAGAAACCCATAAAAGCTGTAAATATTGATGCTGCGATAAAAGTGAATGATGGTGTGGCAACAACATTACTCCAACCTTTCCGTGGTGAAATTCCGGAAAAAATTGTCCACACCCGCGTTTACCTTGCTACCGCACAAGGTGGACTCTATTATGGGATTCTTCAACGTTCTAACCTAGAACCCTTCAAAGTTCCGGGATAAGTCCACCATTCTTATGGAAATGAATGGCATTGGTTTTATGGCCTATTCTCGATTTTTTTTTATGGTACTTTTTTCATCTATGGACTTCTGTAAGTGTTGTTCGAAAATAGAAACGTCCGAACATAGAACTGTTGTTCGACCATCAAGTATTTCACCCCATAGAACACTTTGGCCGAATCTTTCCAATTGTTTTCGATCTTTCCCCAAATTTTTTCGAGATCTGCATGAAAAAATTAAATGGCCATTACATTTGGACATGTATTGAAAATTGCATTTTTGCTCAAAAATTTACATGGAAACTCAACGCATGAAGACAACATTGAAGAACGCTGTTCAAGAAGTATCAGGACTATACAAATTTCGGATCCGCATAAAGAAAATTGGATGAAATACAAATCTCAAACAATGTTATTATGAAAATTATATAATGATTCTCAATAAAAACTTCATTTCTGCAAACTGCTCCCTATTTTATTCCAATCCGCTTTACATATTCTGTATACATTTTTGTTATTATTTTTATTTTTCCTTCAGTTCAGCTTGTAGAGATTTACTTATCCAATTTATAAAAAAATTTTAGTTTCGACAAGAATTTTTCCCGCTGAATAAATTTTAAAAAAAAGGTATACAGTTTCAAAGAGAACATGTAATAATTACCTGATAAAACGTTAATTCATGAAAATAAATAAAAAAAATATATGTATGCATATATATTCTAGAAATTACTAGTGAGTCAAAAATATGTTTGATGGTACTGTGTCATTGTGTTTTATTGACTCTATTATGAAATTCGAAATAATTGTAATCCAAGTTTGTATGGGTAATAAATCATGTCAGATTTGAAAAAAATTTGAAATCCGAAATTGAAAATCCTGCACGATTTAATCCACTCATAAAAAATAAATAAAGCAACATTTTTGGACATATAAAAGCATATTATAATAGCAGAGTATAAATTTCGGGAATTTATGACACCATATCAAAAAAAAAATTTCAAGATATACATTTTACTATTGCAGATTGTTTCTATTTAAAGAAAAATGAAGATCGTTGTTCGAATTTTACTCCTAAGATTTGTAATTTCCATAAACTTTACATGTAAGTCTAATATAATGGTTTTTATAACTATTACATATTGTTAGAAAAAACCGGACGGTGATTATTTATTTTTAACTGTTGAACTGTTTTATTGGAAG
>WSXT02064422.1:1043-12533 GCA_011762715.2 Neuroterus valhalla | reverse complement strand
AATGTGAAACAATTTATCCTCATGATTTTTTTTGATAAGCACAAAATTGTCAGAGTTATGGCATTTCCAAAATTCGAGAATGTAAACAAAAATGAGAATTTCTAACTAAAAAACGAAAGATATGAAAAGAAAGTATAGAAGAGAAATTCTCTCTTTTTGGAAGCCTTATAAGAAGGAATTCACAACTTTTTGAATTTTCTCAAAAAATCGAAAATTCCAATGTTCATTGCACAAAAAATAATGGAAAGTAATCTGTGAACTTGATAACTTTTGAAAAAATGTTTTTTTTCGATCGTGCTTTGGCACTCATTTTGATGGACCAGAAATACAAACCGAGTTCGTTAACCAGCTGTTTTGGATTAAAAATAAGAGAGGGGGAGCATTTTGAAAAAATTTTTGAACTTTTTTTTCCAAGATTTAAAAATTATCTTTATATGTGTTATCATATTCTTTGACAGGATATGTATTTTTTTATTTCATTCAGGAAAAATAACTATAAAAATGAAATAATAAAATTTCTGAAAGTATGAACAATGCTAACATGGAAGATTGATAGAGAAAAGTTTTCCACCGGAAAAATATCTGTAAATTTGTTATAATTTTTTCCATTGGACACGCAGTTTTTGTTTGAATCGTGAAAAATAAAATTAGGAATTCAAAAATTGAATTTCTAGAAAAACTACACAACATGTGCAAAAAATTAGGTAACAAAACTTCTCCACCGTTTTGGACAAACTTTGATTGAGTGCGCAGCACGAGACACGCGATGAGAATGTATTCGTTGAAGCCGGGGAAGCTTCAACAAAAGAGAATTCACATTCATCAAATTAAAGTAGTGGACATTTTGCTTTTAGGTTTCGAAAGCTTTGCATATAACAGTAGGGAAGTACAAAGGCCGAACGCGAGGTGAGATTATCATCGAGCGCGAAGCGCGAGATTCAAAAGACGCGCGTCCTAAGCGCGCTCAAACTTGCGAGCAAAGCGAGCCGCGCACGAAGCGCGCGACGAGAATGTGCCCGCGCAGCAGGAAGATTTTTTTTTATATGACTGTGCATATTTCCTGAAATTTTTATTTGAAAATTCCTATTAATTCCAAACTTATGGTGAGTTGAACACAAAAAAATCGCATTTTGCGATTGCAGAAGAAAGTAACATTTTCTTGATTATTTCGAAAACTAATAAAGTTGTCACATTTATTTATTAGACTAAAAATATGCGCAGTACAATTTTCTATTGGAATACGTTGTTAAAAAATTAAAAATTGACCTGAAAAAAAGACCCAGGGGCCAACTTAAACGATGGCGTTTCGACCGTATATCCCCTTTAGATCGGCAGCGGTTCAATTATTTGAGTGGAAAATCTAATTACTTTTTGGTTTGTAAATTCATCTTTAATTGTTGAAAATGCAATTATTTGAACAAAACATTTTTTTTCGGTTAGAGCCTAACAATGCGTTTAGAAATCAAACAGTTTCGTTGAAAATTCCATCTCTTTGTTTCAGTTTTCGTCAGCATTCGTCTTTTTGAATTAAAAATTATATGACTCGGCTGAAACTTCTTTTTTTCCTGTGGGAAATTCAACAATTCAGTTTAAAATTGATCTATTTTGTTGAAATTCTCACCCGAAACATAAGGAATTGAAAGCATTTCAAATTGAGTTTAATATATCACCCAAACAAATTTTATTAGAAAGATTTTTTGCTATTTTCCTATAGAATATCCCCATATTTCCTCAAAGCATTTTGGCCTGTGCAAAATTACCAAATAAATCGTTAAGGAAACATTTGAAATCGGTGTCATAAAAAAAATCTGAAGCGTCTTGTTCTTTGATATCTTGAATATATATCTGCTTATGATCCTCAAGAAATAAATCAAAACTTTGTAAAATATGGGAAAATTTTATCAAAACTCTTGATTTTAGGTGTTCTAGGAGGATTACTGAACTATAGGGGGAAAATATGGGTGGAGGATAGAAGGGATCAGGTATTCCTGTATTTTTCTCAAGTTGCAAAAAATCTTGCCATAACAGAAAATACCTCAACCAAAAAATTTGTCAGAATAGAAAATTTGAGGAGGAAAATGATAAGAGGAATAAAAGGAGTATTAGAGTGAACAATAATAATGAAAGAAGTTATTAAACTAACTTCTTTCATTATTATTGTTCACTATAATACTCTTTTTATCCCTCCTATCATTATTTTCATCCCTTCTTTGACATTTCCTTCTTTCATTTTCACATTCTTTAGCTCTAACTTCAATTGCTTTTCCCAAGCCTGTTGCATATTATCCATGTTTATTCTCCAGCTCCCCCACCCCCCCATATTTCCATACTTTATTTAAAACTGCATCCAAACAAGAAAATTTTCCCCCCTATCATAATTCCTGAAGCATTGATAATTGCTTCTCTAATTATGTCCTCTTCCCTCTCATCCTGAAGTTATTCTCTACCCCTCCTGGCAGATATCCATGAAATACTTTTTCCATTCTACAATCTTGAAATCCTGATTTACCCTTTTTTTACTTTTTCTCTCTATATTTACTATTTGCTTAACCTTTTCTTCCATTCTAGCCTTCTTCGCTTTTCCGAACATTTTATGTTCCTCCTCATATTTGCTATCACACATCTGAGTATATTCCTCTTTCATTCTTCTATATTCATTCCCATTACTTTTCGATTTTCTACATCTTCTTAGTTCCATTCTCATTTCCTTCTTTTTCTCTTCATTTTCCTCTTCATATTCCTCATACTATTCATTTACAATCCCTACCTTACTAACTTCTGCTATGACTGTTTCCTTTAATACTCTTTTTATTCTCCTATCATTATTTTCTTCTCTTCATCTACATTTTCATCTTTCATTATTACATTCTATAGCTCTGAGTAAAATTGCTTATCCATACCGTGTTGCACATTATCCATGCTTATTCTCTCGCCCCCCCCCCCCCATATTTCCATAATTTTTTTGGAATTTTATCCAAACAAGGAGCTTTTTCCTCCTTCATAATTCCTAGCATATTGATTATTGCTTCCTGCTTCTCTTGTTATGTCCTCTCCCTCGTCTCTTTCCTCTTTTCCTCTTTAAGATATCCTGGTTAACCCTTTCCCTTCTTTTTCCTTTTCGTAGATATTACTTTCTAGACCTCGTCTTCCGCTCTAACCTCCGACGCCTCTTTTGAACCTTTCATTCTACTCCTCTTTTTTGTTATCACACATATCTTTATATTCCTTTCTCTTTCTTCTATATTTATTCCCATCACTTTTCGCTTTTCTCCATCTTCTTAACGCTTCTTTCTCACTTCCTCTTTTTTCTCTTCACATTCCTCATCCTGATTTTCATCATGATTTTCATCTCTTCATCTCCATTTCCTTCTTTCCTTTTTACGTTCTTCAGCTCTTCTTTGAATTGCTCTTTTTCTTCTTTCGACAAAGTCCCTTTACCTGCTCTTTTTACCTTCACTTTCTTTTTACCCTTATCTCTAATGCCCTTTTCACCCTAAAGCCTTGAAATTTATTTTCAAAAATGGTTTATATATATAACAGATTCCTGCAGGAGACTGGTGACCTTCTCAGAGTGCAACATAACCTAATGGTATCATAATAAACAATAAGAATAATAACATGCAGTATAAATCAAGTTTAAAAACTGAAGATACCCACAGTGGGAAATTTACAATCAGCCCATGGTGGAGATTCAAAAAAAATTTGGGAGTTATTTCGGGACGACGAGACACATCGTAGTTTGTGAACAATATTCTGAAACTGCGAACTTTCTATTCAATTCACTTTACTGGATGAAGAACGTATTGTTTTGTTTGGAAATAAACTTCCCAAGTTATTGTTTTTACCTTGAGCAACCTAATATCTCGCATAATATAATAAGAATATTATTTTAATTGATAAAATCGTTATTCATACGCGAATTTAGGATGTTTCCCACAGGCGTCAACACGAGCACATAGGAATAAACTATATAATAAAATTTGAATTTTAGTGACACTGTTTATTACGGAAGTGTCCTGTTTTTTAGCTCCTCAAAATTAGGATCCTCTGGAAATGTGGATATTCCAGAGGTCCAGAAAGAATTTTTTTTTATCCTGAGAACACAGCAATGAGGAAATAGTTATTTTTGTTGCAGATCATTTTTTCGATGATGATCTGTCACCAAGCTTCGTTATTTTTTTACTTTTGAAGTATACGCTGCCGATCAAAATTTTCTTGGTTTTCCTATAATTTTTGTTGCATAGGGTGGCTGAGCAAAAAAAAATTTTATTGCAAGCCCACAGTTTAAGTACATGACCGGTGGAGTAAAATTCGTCAGTGTATGGCGTTTCTTGTTTGACCTTTGGGACGAGGGAGGAAGTGAACCATTTTCCACAGAGAATCAATAATAGCAATCTTGACCCTGTGAGAAACAACGCATTTTCAATAGAAAGTTACATTTATAATGGAACAGATTGAATTTCTACCAAAAGAGAGGAGTTTTTGAACCCAAAAGACAAACTTTTATAAACATAGTTAAATTCAAGTCGGATTTGTATGTCGAGACAGAAAAAATGTTAACTAAATTCTTGAGTTTACAAGCCAAAAAGTTTAATTTTCAACATGGAATTATGAATGAATAATAAAAAAGTAATTTGCAACCAAATTAATCCAATCCGAAATTGAAAAATTTTCATTTTGTACCAAACAGTTCCGCTTGTAAGAAAATGGAATTTCTATCAGAAGACTTAAATTTCCCAATCAAGAACATGAACTTCCAACCAAAAAAAATTTTTCATTCATGCAGAAAATTTTGACTGGGAAAAGAGTTCATTTGCAAAAAAATAGGTAAATTTTAAACAATAGACATACATTTTCCACTAAAACCAACGATAAATACAATTTTGTACCAAAAGAGATAAATTTTTACACCAAAAAGAAGAATGCTCAACAAAATACCTGAATTCTCAAACAAAACAGATTATTTCTTGTTAATTGCATTTTAAATTAAAAAGATGAAATTTCTACCATGAAGATAAATTCTCTAATGAAGAACACGAATTTCCATCATCTAAGTTGAATTTTGAAGCAAGAAAAATTGTTTAGTTTGGAACGAACGAAAAATGTCTACCAAAATGTTTATTTTGAAGCCAACAAGCAAGTTTTACATTAAAATGATTAAATTTCCAAGAAAACAGTAACAATTTTAACCAAAATAGGTAAATTAATAACCAAAGATATGATAACGAACTTTTCAACAAAGAGAAATTTTATTTAAACCATAAGAAGTTGGAATTTATGATTGAGTTCTCATAACAAATATTCAATACAAAATATGTTTAAATAGTATTGTGAAATGGTTTGATTCATAGATGAAGATCAAAAAATGAACAATTTGAAATTAAAAATATATGTTTGAAATCATAATAATGTAGAACAAAATTGAACAATGTGAAACTGGCTTTAAATATGAATGGTTCCCAATTTCAGTGTCCTGAATTTTCATGTCGAACGCTGAAGTTCCAGTTTTTTTTGTCATAAGTTTTCATTTTACAATTGAAATTGGAATGACTGAAGTTCAGAAAGTATCGTTAACACTTTTCAAATTTGTTTCTTTCATGTGACATAAATATAATTGATATAATCAAAATTTTGAAGGGTATGAACAATGAAGAAGTTTGAGTATCAGAATGATTGTTAATTGATCATTCTTGCAATCAGGAAATGACGTTCAAATTTGCTCAATTTTATACATTCCGTTTAAGAAATGTTAAAGTTTTGAAGTTCCCTGTTCCTACTTTAAAATAATACAATTCAAAATCCTCCAAAGTACAAATGATCTAATTTAAAAAGTTCCAATTTAAAACTATTCAATTTTGAATGCTGCGGATTCAAAAAGATAAAATTTAAAGTCCTGTTATACGCGACTCGCATAGAGCGAGATTCTTTCACTTTGATTAAATCAAAAATCCTTTTTGCAGACGACTTTTTTTATTCCTTTGACAACTACTCTAGCTATCAAAACTTGAACAAAATATGTGGATAGATACCAAGACTTTGATGCGAAACCTGTCGATCATTGGACACAAGGGTAGCTTCTTAACCCGTATCATGAGCACACCTGCGGATAGAATGTTCATGGCGGAATAAGGAAGATACATTTTCTGCGAACCAGCGGAGCATCAGAACCGTGGTGTAGACTGTAGAGGGGAGTCGTGAAGCCAAGCAAGTGACAGCTCGACGCGCGCATCTCCCACCTCTCGGTGCTGACGCCCCGATGCGTCCCGTATATAAGGCGAGTTTCAAATAAGATCGATCAATCTCAACTGATTACTTATAAGTTTTTTGTACAAATTTTTGAGTTTAAGTATATAAGAACACAACGATTTTGCGAGCGTGCGACAATAAAATTTGAACAAGAGATAAACCGTATAACTAATAAGAGGTAAAGTTCCAGCCGGGTACTAGGTATCTAAATTCTAATTTTATGATAGTAAAGACAATTCTGTATTGATCTCCTGTAAAATTATGAACAATAAACTTCTTTCTAAAATGAAAAAATGAAGATCGATAAATCTAACTTGGCCGAATTTCTGCTGCTGGAGTAATAAATCCCCTATCCAGATACTATGGTGAGTCGTCTCTCTTCTTTCCCCCCTTCCTCCTCCACTCTCCGGTAGCGTGCATACATGCTGTCGAGACAAAGCATGAGTTTCCCCTCAGTGCTACTAATTCCCACTTTCCTCCCCCAGTCCGATAGCGTGCACACATGCTATCGAACCGAACGACCCACCCCCTTCCCCCGCCGATCTCCTTTCCCGAACACGAATGTATGAATAATCTTTCTTCAAGGAGCTCGCAAAACTTGGTGTCAGCCAAAAGACCAACTCAGTTGGCCCAAAGATATTATAATATCTTTGGTTGGCCCCTGGGGTGAAGGTATCTGCGCAATCTTTAGTGCGCATGGCTACAGTGATACATTTTTTCTCTACGTCCATCATTTGCGCACTACCCACTGTGCATAACGTCCCGATACTCACTTTCTCCAGAGAACCTGATCAGCTGACCATTCTCCATTCTATTTCACCGTATCCTACCTCTCCCCACCCAGACGATAAAGAATCCCTTACCTAATACAAGTAGGGTGCATATCAATCCCTTCAATTCAATTTGTAATATTGACCTTTTTTCCAAATTTTAACTCTACAGTTCAATACGAAATGATCAATCATTTTGAACTGACTGTTATATGGAAGATTTAACTCTCTATTGAGTAAAATAACAAATTTTAAAGTGCCTTTCAAAAACTTTCAATCACTGTCCGTAAGACTGGATCCGCTTTCAAACCTAAATCTTATACTTGGACACCCGGCATACTTCAATATTTGTTGATAATTGTTTGTCTTCTCTAGCTCGGCCACGCAGAAATGACGTTTGGAGGTTATGTTCCAGTACTACGTTTACCAACAGCTTATTCAATGTTACGTAAATGATAACACGCAAATAATACTTTAAAACTCCAATGGATGGCGCTAGTGATTATTTCATGGCTCGCCTCAGGGGACGGAACTGGCCGACCAAAGGATTTTCGTGGCCGACGGAAGGCGACTTATGTACTTTTTTTTCAAAATATTTGTTTTTGTTTGGAAAATCATCTTCTTAAGGAAAATATTATGTGTATAATAAACGAAACAATATAGGAAATAGTCACTCACAGGTTAAAATATTTTGCAATGAACTGATCTTTCAGAAAATACTGTTAAACTCGAAGCTATAAATAGTATAAATCAAAAGCAGCCGACCACTGGTTAGACTACACTATCAAAATCATATCGATATTCGTACCATTTTGAATATGATTTTTTACTGTGACATCAAGAGGGACCCAATATAAGAGATGTTCCCAATTTAAGATAATCAGGGACACACAGACGCTTGAGGATACCCGGGGCAGAATATTGTCGCATATCAATTCAGTGGGGCCCCCTTGGGCGCGGGGTCTGGTTGGGGCCCGGGGCAAATCCACCCTCTTTGCCCCCCCCTCTGTGCGCCTCTGAAGATAATCCTCTAGGAATGCCCTCAAATTAGGAATACTTGTATGGCATCTTTTCATATTGTAGAAAACTGGTGCAACTAAAATCAGGAGAGATCGGCGTTTGCGCCACTGAAATAAGGAAGAGGGATAGAAGCTTTTGAGCTTGACACATCAAGAAGAATGGTATCATGAATTCTCGAACGTCCTTGGAACTTGTTCGATCAATGTCCCTTCGCTTCGGTCCATCGAAAGGATTTTTGATTATACACAATAACCGATTTCGTAATAGCGGAGCTTCCAGACCAACAAGCAATAAATATCCACGCGATTTCCCAGGACGGTGCGAGAGAGCCCGTTTCGCTCATTAGTTCCCACATGATGACGATTCGTTAGCCGCGCTAGGTCGCACAATGTATTACTTATGGTCCCGTATGTGGATTGTGGAAGAGCCATTTTGCTCCGTGTTGATCCAATTTCAACTTCCCTTCCGCTTCATTCGCTGGCCAAAATACAAATAATTTCACATTGCAAGTTGCTGAGAGACAAATAATTCATTTATAGCTAATCTGACCTACACCTACTGACAAGTGCGAAAATTTATATTGATATTTGATTGTGTTCTGGATAGTTCACCTAAATAGGAGAACTAGTAAGGATCTCAACTAAGCAGATGTATAAATATTTTTTCATAAGAAGTTCCATAGGCGCATTTGAAATTTGTAGCTTCCGGAACAGGACAACTATTCGCTGCTGATTAGTTGCTGGACAACGACACTGCACACTCAATCTCATTCCACCCGAACTCGCACCTTCCTCGAAATGCGCTCGTGGACGAGGCGGTGCGGGGGTTTAGAGAGGAGCGCTCTCCTCGCTACATTCTTCGCCACTGCCGTGCATTGAAAGTGGGCAGTAGTACCCTAGCATAGATTTCCGCAACTGCGCTTCAGTTGGCGTCAGTTGTTCGCGTGTATTCAGCCCTGATTGTTTACTTTACAGCTCACTCGATTTCGTTCCAAGACCGTCGATATCCAAATCCGAAACTGGAATGAGATTGAGGAGAACTAGTCTAGTCGCCTCAACAATGTCTCTTTTCAATGAGGGTCGCCTTTACAGAATTCATTTTGAATTCAATTCTGTCGACAAAAGACGAAGCATTTAGGCTCTTTCAACATGGACGCAAACATATTTGCATGGAAAATTTGTGATTAAATAAAAAATATACAATTTTGAAATCTCTCGAGATATTTTCAGTCAGAGAAAATAGTTTCAACCAAACACATGTATTTCTGACGGAATAGATGAATTTGAATCAAACAGATGATTTTATAAATAGAATAAATAATTTCAAACAAGCAACAAATTTTGACAAAGATGGATTGCAAACTGGAGTGATGAATCTTCAACTCAAAGAGTTGAATTTTCAAACCAAGAAGAAGAATTTCCAATATAACAGATAAATTTCAAACTGAACAGAACGATTTTCCAACAAAATTCGTGAAGTTATAACAGCATGATGAAATGTTTAATCAGAGAAGATGAATTCAGAACTATCAATTTCGATATTCAATCCAAGAATTATTTCCAACAAAGCAGTTGAGTTTCGAATGGAAAAGGAAACCCTCCGAAGAAATTGTTAGAATATCAACTATGCATATTAATTTTTTGCAAGGAGACGAATGATTGAAAAGACAGTCGCATTTTTAACTAAAACTACCCAACAAAATTGTTGGATTATCAACTGAAGCTTTTTAACAAAATTGTCGAATTTTCAACCAAAAAGTTTGATTTATAACCAAAGAGTTGAATTTCGAACTAAACTGATGGATTTCTTACTGGAATAGTTGGAATTCTAACCCTTGGAGGCGAATGCCCAACAAAAAAGTTAAACCTTGAACAGAAAGAATGAATTTTCAACAAAACTGTTAAATTTTTAACGTGAAAATTGGATTTTGAAATAACCTGATGAATTTCCAACTGGAATAGTTATATTTTCAGTTGAATAAATAATTTTCTGACAATTCAAAATAAATATTTAAATCATGAATAAACTTTTTATACTTCTAGAACTGCTTTGTAAATTTTGAAAGAGGTTGAATTTCAGGGGGGGGGGGGAGAAAAATAAGAATTTTCCTGTACACTCACCGCTTGCCAGGGGGCCGGTATCGGGGGTTGTGATCCTGAGGCGATAGAAATTAGAAATCCAGTTCGAACCAGATTTGAAGCGACGACTGACTAGGAGAAGGTGAATACTCAGGACCATATGTATAGTCTCTGAACCGGTGCGTGAATACGTGCGTCGCAAGTCTCCAAGTAAACAACTTCTATACTACGCATTACGGTACTGCCTTCCCAAGGCTGATGGGCTTTTGTGCTTCATCGTGCGAGGCTCGGGAGGGAGGGATAGAATCACTCAAGCATGAACAGCCGAGAAACTGGCCCTCTGCCGATGGGCGCCCAGGCAAGCAGTGAGTGTATTTTACTATAGTCTGTAGTCTGTAGTCTGTAATCTGTAGACTCGATAACTTTCGAAATAATCATCATATTGGATTGTGCTTCAATACACTGTTTTGAGTCCTCGAAATAAAGGATGAGTTCGTTAACCAGCTTTTTCGACCATTGGTTCTGGTTTAATCACTTTTTTCAGAAAATGCATGGTTCTTGTTTAAACCATGAAAAATGTTATCAAAAATCTCAAATTTCACTTTTCAGCAAAACTATGCGAGATACGAAAAGAATGAAGAGTACAAAAATTGTTCTTGGAAGGGCTTCAAGTTTTATGAAAACTATTTTTTAATAAACCGTATATTTTTTGTTTTTTTCATGACAACGCTTTTTAAAAATGGTAATTTCAATTTACTACCCAAACCATGCGAGATGTGAATATGAGTGACGAGTATTGCAATTAGAATGAGTTCCTTGAGGCCAGTAGAACCTTGAGTAAAATTATTTTTGGAAAAATTATTGTCAAAAATAAACAAAAATTGAATAATCTTCATAGAAGCAGAGGTTTTCAACAGTTTTGCAATATTTAAGACTCTGTGCATGCATTACACTGTAAACTGAATTAAGCACGCACGTAGCCGAGCGCGAAGCGCGAGATCCGAATGATGCGCGCCATGGGCGCACTCAAAGTTTCGAGCGAAGCGAGCCGCGCGCCTCGTGGGGCATGAGAATGTGCCCGCACAGCGGGCAGATTTTTTGATAATTCGGTCCTTTCGTTCAGAAGTTTACCGATTTCTTTGCAAATGCCATACTTTTATTCAGAAATTCTACCTGAATATTTCGTGGAAATTTCTTCTTCTTTCATGAAAAATACCTCCTTTTGAATTAGGAATTCCTTTTTACATTCTCATCAGGGAAGATATTGGATTTGTGTGAAATTGGCCCCCCCCCCCCCCCCCCCTTCCCCGCACGACGGCGCGTCGTGCCCCCCCCCCCCCCCCAAACCACACTCTTATCGAAAGTGTACCCTTGCC
>WSXT02064421.1:0-26912 GCA_011762715.2 Neuroterus valhalla | reverse complement strand
TCAATTGGTTGAAATATATTCACACTTCTACGCACCAATTAAAATCTAAAGATCAAACTAAACAGACGACTTGCTCGGAAATCGCTGGTTCTAAAACGCGGGAAAACTCTAAATCGCAATGTGTTGATCGCCTCATAGGGGATTGTAAGAAATGATTCTTGGACTCTCCGTAGCTTAGTGGGTTAGAGCATCAGACCGGAAATTTGTAGGACCTGAGTTCGAATCCCAGCGGAGCTAGAGAGTCACTTTTTCACAACTTTGAAAAAAAAACAATATTTAAATAATTAATTATTTGAATATTGATGAGACGAAGTAGACAAAAACATTAACATCATAACATAAATTTCGAAGGAATTTTTGCGATTTTCAAAGGATGAAGGATTTCCCGATATTTGAGATGTTCATATGATTTCAGGAGAGATTATGCGTTTTCAAGGGATTTCTACGGTTTTCACGTGTTTTTATTATTTCAAATGATTTCTAAGGCTTCGGGTGATCTTAATGATTTCGAGTGATTCGAAAATATCGACAACTTTTCCGGAAATTCTTATGGCTCTCGACATATCTCAGGCTTTGTATTAAATAAATAAATTTTCAATCAAATTTTTTGATCTTTCCAGAAAATGTCTAGCTTCTGAAGAAAATATTTCTGCAAAGCTGTTGACTTTGAAAAAATAAATACTTTGTTTCATAAACATATTTTTGTTAAAATTAATAGTTTTCCGGACAAATAGAAGAATCTATTTTTTATATCTCCTCCAACTCCTGTTCTCAACCCTGGCATAATTTCAAAACTCACAAATATTTCATTTATTATTTCAAAAGGAAGCTATTGAAAAAATTTGGCAATTCAGATAAAACAGGGTGAACATAATCCATATATTGACACCTTTCCTTCAAGTATCAATAAAATGAATCAATTAAGGTTTATTCTCCTAGACATTCATAAGTCCATTTTCTGTTTTTTGAGCAATTGAGGTAAATTTTTGATCTCGGAAACAACTTTATGTAATTTCTAAAAAATCAATGTGTTTGTCAGTCCACCTTAGTTAAAATATTTTTCTGAAAAGCTCTAATATTTTCACTGTTTGGAAATTTTCCCGACATTCCTGTAATGACAATTTCATCTCCGGACATAGTCGAGAAATCCATTTTGAAATAACTGTTCGAATTTTACACTTGGCCCGAATTTCACCTGCAATTACAGGCGTACAACTAATTGTCAATCGAATGACAAATACGGAGAGCCTTTTATTGACGTCCCCTTCATTATTGATTAAAAATCACCGCAGTGGGGATGCGTGTAGTTCAAACTCAGACGCGCATATAAATATTTAACTTTTTCCTCGATTAGTGTGCCGGTCGAATTAACCTCGTGTAATCATAACATAGCTTGTTAATTGTAGGAAATAACTATTAAACAATCTTGACAAGATGTATTATTAACAATTGTATATGTATTCCGAAATGCCAATTACTTGATCTGAATTTATCTAATCACTTTTCTGAATTAGAAAGTTTCTACAAATACATTTCTTCCGATTTTTATGATTATACTTTGTATGTTTCATGATTAAGATCCACGAATAAATAGTATTTGAACTACAACTATCACAAAATTGAAAAAAATATTCATGGAATGTTTATCAAAACTTTAACCTCTTAAGCGGAACGAAGGAAATGAAACGGTCTGACGTCTTATCATTTCGTATCCGAATCCATCCTCTGCTTACTATGTCGATCTATTCCTATCTCTCCTTTGAACCTTAATACTACCAATTAAAGTTGTATTTTGCGATACTACAGTAAGGCGGTTCAATGACACAGGTCTGCAAGGTTTTGTTGTTGGGAAGCAAGAAGTCATTTCCGAAGCGATTTTCTGCGTGAAATCCGCATCCCTGGTCAGAGTTGTTCCACCACGTCAGGATTTTGAGATATTTTAGGTTATGTACCCAAAAAATGGTGTTTTTTGCTATTTTTGAGCTTATGTACAGGGCGTACAAAATTTTTCCGATCTAACTAACAAAGAGCATCCGTTAGTACTACTGTTACCCTAATAATCATCCCTAGGATGGCGTCAATCGATTTTCTTTCGCAAAGTTAGGCCGTTTTGATTTTTGACATATATCTGCACAATGCAATTGGCATTCACGTTGATTTCTTGGGGCAAAGCGTTTTGTGTGTAGCCGGGTAGGCATGGTAAAAGCGCCTTTCGCGAATTGAACCAAATTGCACAAATCGCTTGATAGGTGCATAAATAATGATTTTTCTACACGCAGTTATAACCCCTACCCGTTAATTGTCGCATCTTACCTAAAAATGATGTGTCTTAAATCCTGTAATCAGGGTTTTAGGGGTTCTGAACTCGGTTTTAGCGCTACTCAGGAACAAAGACGTGGACGTGATAGGATTCTGTTCCCTTTGCGGTGCCTAATTCAAGTGAGTGCTCTCGCCACTCACTGTTTGGGGCACTTTATTAGCGTGAGTCCCCCTTACCTCTCACTCTTCGGGGTGTTCAATTACAGTGAGTCCCCTTGACACTCACTGTTCGGGGTGCTTTATTAGCGGGACTCATCCTTGCCTCTCGCGTTTTGAGGTGCTTAATTACAGTGAGTCCCCTTGTCACTCACTATTCGGGATGCTTCTTAAGCGTGAGTTTCCTCTCCTCTCACGTTCCTGGTGCCTAATTGAAGTAAGTCATCTTAACACTCACTATTCGGGGTGCTTTATCAGCATGAGTCCCCCTCGCCTCTCACGTTTTGGGGTGCCTCATTAAAGTGAGTCCCCTTGCCACTCACTATTCGTGGTACTTTATGGGCGTAAATTCCCCTCACCTCTCACGTTTCGGGGTGCTTAATTTTAGTGAGTCCCCTTCCTACTCACTATTCGGGCTGCTTCAATATGTTGGGTCCCTTCGCTTCTCACGTTCCGGAGTGCTTAATCCAAGTGAGTATCCCTTCCACTCACTATTCGGGGTGCTTTATTAGCGTGAGTCCCCCTTGCCTTTAACGATTCGGGATGCTTGATTACAGTGAGTCCCCTTGCCACTCACAATCCGTGGTGCTCTATTTGCGTGAGTCCTCTCGCCTTTTACGTTTCGGGGAGCTTAATTCAGGTGAGTCCACTTGCCACAGTTTTCTTGTCATCGCTAAAATATTTCTTCATAGAAAGAAGAGGGGGATATGAGGATCGTTAACGCTTCTCTTTCATGTCGCAATAGGTTGCAAACGATGGTAGAAAAATTTCAACGGGTATCATATTCTGAAGTCAATAACGCTCCTTAATAACTTTTTTGAGCGTCATGGTAGCAAGATACCTTTTGTGGTTAGGCCTAACCATGTATTCTTTTTACCCTCGTATAAGGAACTTCTTTCTAAAAATGTGGAATCTTTCAGGTAAAAGATGTCAAAAAATGAAATTATCTGTTCTGTTTCTGTTTACTTTACCTCTTACTTTCCTATTTTTCTGTTTTAGTTGCTTCTGCTTCACAGTTGGAAGCATAGTGAGAAACAAATCCTAGGAGGAGTAAGAAGATAAGTTGAACAAAATTTATTTGGCAATATAGAAAACTGTTTTTCTCTAGAGGAAGATAGTTTGACAGGGACGAAACTCACAGTATATATCACTTTTATAACAATGAGTCTGAAAGAAGCAATTAGGAAAGAACTTAAAGGTGGCCTTTTTGTGGAAACTGGTTTTCCAGGTTTTTCCAAAAATCTACGCCATTTTTGTTCTCTGATTAAGCGCCAATAGCCAACAAAAGGAAGCAAGAAAAAAAGAAAGATGATGCATATGTGTAGACATTTTTAATCGATCCCACAAGGAAAAATTTATCAAAAACATTCTGAACTTAGGCTAACCAAATTGAGGTGGTGACCTCCTATGCAGATACTTTGTTACAAATTGCGTTTCAGCGGGTTTTAATGTTAGTGAGACAAAAAACAATTATAACTTAAAAAACAAATGGAATATTCTGTTTGGAACGTTTTGTTTGATTGAAAGGATATTTTATTAATACAAATAAAGTAAAGCCTAATCAAAAGAAATCATTTATGCAATTTCATTTTATATCCTTATATCAAATGAAAGATTTGCTTTAATGCATAAAATCAAAATGTTCATTCAGTGGTTCTAAGTAAAAATCATCTGGTTCGCAAACTTGGTTTGTATTACTCATTCATTCATTATTCAAAAAGCTCTTGGATAAAGTATTAAGCATCTTAACGTATTATTTGTTTAGTTTGCTGTATTCCAGTAGAGCTATCTCCTCAAATGATATAAAGAATTCTGAAATCATGGATTTTCTATTTTCCTAATAAATATTATTGAAATTAAATTTTTCGATAATTCAATTAGGTCTTTTATTTATTATAATCTTGGTGTAAAAACGAATTTGGTCCTCGGGATCGGTTGCTCTTTCTAAGCTGTTCTTTGTACACTTCAATAAAGCTCGAGGAGCACGAGAAACTTCCATTTTTATTTCTATTTTAATCAAAGGGGCAGAAGTGAAATGATTTTTTATTGTTTCTTAAGTTTGGATAATAGCATTAACTCCTTTTAGGATCCTTACTATACATGCAGAGAGTGAAGAAAATATCTATTTTTGTAATGGTATAATAAATCTGCAATTATCCAACTACTGTTCCATAACTGGAAGTCAATTTTATATAAAGTCTAGTTCATTTATATATATATCGTCGATAATAATTATCCTTAAAGCTACTCAAAGTCCAGTATTGAGGAAACTACCCCCACCGGACCAAATACGATGGGTTCTAAGTAATTGAAAGTGCAATCAAGCAAAAGACATAGTCACGAAATAGACATCACGGGAATATCCAGGAAATTCCAAAACAGTGAAATTGTCAACATTTTCCAAGAAAATCTCTTGAACAAGGTTGACTGTAATACAAATGAAAATCCTCGATGGACCTTGAGTAAGTGAAAGAGAAGTGGAAATTTTAATGTTACTTACTATTAATATGATGAAGCTTCCGGAATCAAATTGCACGCTTTCAAGTACTCTTGGGTTCATTTTGGAAGTACTTATTTTATCATCTTAGTAAATTCTTCAAAATATCATTATTTTATATATTATATTATATTATTATTATATTATTATTCCGAAAGTAAATATCGATTGTTCAAAATGCAAGGATATCGAGCAAATATATTGAAAAGGAAAAATTATCATTCCTGAAGGTCATCCAAAGATTCCAGAGAGAAAAGCGAAAATGAAAGATGTAAACAAATTCGATGCAACTTTATTTGATATTTATCCGAAATTAGCAGATGTTATGGACCCTGTTTCTATGATTTCAATCGAATTTACTTATGAAGCCATCGCTGATTCTGGAAACAACACTCGGAAAATGAAAGGTAAGAAGTGTGCGGTTTTTGCAGGAAACCATTTTTCGGGAACAGAAAAAACTTTTTTGGTGGAAAAGTCCGATGTAAGATGCTCACAAATTCTTCCACTCTCTGAATTTCAATCAATGAGACCTAATTTATTGCTGTGACTTCTTCTTGACTGATTCAAATTTGAAAAAGTAAGTTACATTCCTCTGTGTTAAGTAAATGGGAGTTTTCAAATTTTTCAATAATTTCTCAACTTTTTCTAGAGATTTTATTGGAGTACTGTCATATTAACTTATTCAGCATCAATTTTCGAAGTTTTCATGAATGGTTTCACTCTCCTTAGCTCCGCGAAGACTATGCTTTCGAACCGTATTTCTTCTTTTTTTGTGTATCAACGGACCAAGTGTTTCTGCTGACAATCTTTGTTTTGGAAGTACTACCGCTCTGTAAGAAGCATATAAATCAATTAAAAGTGGCAAAGCATAGAGTGCACTTGTTTGCGGAGGAAAAGTTGCTCTCCACCCAGAATAGGCTAGGGCGAAAAACCAACATTGTTCGTCCAGGAAAGGCCTGGGTGCGGAAAAGTGTTCCAGTCCAATCCGCAGTTCACCGCACTTTAAAATTTTGAAATCGGATATCTTTAGTCTGTTCTTTGAAGGTGAAATCTCGAAATTCACTAAAAAATACTCAAAATTAAGGTTTTGCAGAAATGAGCTTTAAATCAATACCGATACCTTCCAAGGTTGACTTTACAATAGAAAGTCATCAGAGGGTACTTAGAGGTCCGTACCGAGTCGTTAAAGTCCTACTGGTCGAGCGTTGTCGAAACTTGTCAGAACCTGTCAATGGCTCGAACTGTCGATTCACGCCTTATGTTCGTTCACTCGCAGGTGCTAGGTGACGTTGTCGATATAGTTTCTTCTTCTCATTGTCTCGTCGTTGGTTCGTTTGGTTGTAGAGATTCTGGCTCTGCCTGTACTCCCCTCTTTGGTTTGTATGTCACAGCATTTCGAAATTCCCAAAGAGAGACTTTGCGCAGTGCCCTATATTTGGTCCTCCAAAAGATTTTGGTCCGAAAGTTTTGCCAACGAGGGCTTACGTTCTGCGATGTTGCCCGAAGGTTCGAAGGCAGAAGGGCTGTATTTCAGGAAAAAACAAGGAGCCTTCGTTCGGAGACATTGCCGACGAAGTCTGTTCCAAACTAATAGTTATTTGGGAATCGGCTTCTAACCCAAAGGTCTGGGAGCAGCGCATTAAGGAACGTCTCACAAATCTTCATAGAAAATACACTACGTTAAAAAATTCATTGAAGAATAAAACAACTTCGCTGCCTTCAAAGAGTACTGCTCTGAATTATTTAACATAGCCGCTTGTAAGTGCGTTGACTTGTCCAGGTGCTCCTGTCCCAAGAAAAAGAAGGTTCCAGCCGTAGAGCATGCCTTCTATCTTGACCAAAGAGGTAAAAGACTCATGGAAATCGCCAGCGTATATGTCTCTGAAACAAAGAGAATGCACAAAAGAGCAGAACGTAATGCAAAAGGAGGCAGACTTGTATGGGGAGAGGGTGGGGAAAGCGTTCCTTCTGCATCGGCCTCCAATTCTCCCTCTACGATTGATATGCATACAATTTTAGATTCCTTCTTTGGGGAAGGTGAAGAAGATAATCTTCCTCCTGAAATTGAGGCAAAAAATTGATACTTCTACCGATGATGACGATTTTCACGACATACCACGCAGATTTGCGCAGATAAAATCATCGCAGGCCAGACTTGACTTATCTGAAGCAGCAGTAGCTGCTTTAAGATATGGTATAAGTCAACAGGCTGCAGCACATTTAGGCTCGTCTGTACTCTTTGCTGCCAATCGAGCAATCCTAGGCAAGGTTTACGAGAGGAGCCGCAGGGAGCGACAGATGGGGGTGAGCGATCTACCTTACCACTTTCCCACAATCCACGTAACACAGCGCCGCGGGGGTCGCAGGTAGAACGACAAAGAGTAGGAACAGGTGGACGAATTAAACCGTCATGCCTCCTCAAGCCAAAAAATGAAGCAGAACCAGAGACCCGGTTAGATAGATACATTGCACGACAAATAAAAGGTAAGGATCTTCCAGTACTTAATGTCGAAGTGACTGAGTGGCCACTATTCATAAGTACTTTCCGAAAAAGTACTTATGACTGCGGTTACTCACAAAGTGAGAATGTGTCGCGACTCGGACACTGTCTCAAGGGTTCAACTTAAAATCGGTTCAGTCCATCGACATATAAACTGGACAGCTCATCTGGCTGCGCGAACTCAAACGTACTAGAAAGAAAAGGAGATAGTGCTCTATCCTTTGCGCATAGTGACGGCGCTAGCCGTTCGTGGTCTCCGTTTCATTATTCACACTTACCAAAATCTATTTTTCCGGCAAATAATTCCCGAAACTTTCCCATGTAAGTTTGAGAAATTATTTTTTCGGGAAAATATATTTAGCATTATATGGAGATGCACGTGTATGCTTGAACGTGCCTTTTTATTTAGGATAATTATAATCATCCTGTTCGTTCATATTCCATTTTTATATTTACAATACTCTAAATTACGAAACATTTCATGAAATTTTTAAATAAAAAGTTTTTAATTTTATATGTATCAAAATTTTTTGTCAAAACTTGCAAATTTCATCTAATTGTCAAATATTTGATGCATGCTTACGCATAATTTATACAATTTTTTGGTTAATTTTTGATGTTAATAAATCATTTTCAAAGTGAAATAACCACTGTATTTAAGCAATGAGCATAGCATAGATATTTATGCAAGATAAATGAGACAAGCTGGATATAATGGATTCAATGTATTTATCAATGTAAACTCTAATATTCATGACCATATAAATATGATTTGTCGATGCTGTAAATAAATTTTTTTCTAGGTTATGACGTCAAGTCAAGAAGTTCAATAAATTCATCAATGTAAACTTTAATATTTATGACCTTAATTTTATCCAAGTTCTATATTTCGTAGTTTTATTTTCAAACGAATATTATTTATTATATTTAATGCAGTAAATAATAATAAATTCAAAATTAATCATCGACATATAAATATTATGTGTCGAAGCTGTAAAAAAATGTTTTTCTAGGTTATGACGTCAAGTCAAAAATATAATAAAAGAATTACCTGTGAAATGAACGCTCGCCGCTCACGTCGCTTCGCGTTCGACAAACAAAGCACATAAAAACCATTTTTTCCGTTACTCGGATTATTCATATTGAAAACTTTAAACGAGCTGGGGCCGTCGAAACCGAGGCTGAGTCCTCATTGAGGGTTACACTAACTACTCATACAGGCCTGAGCCAAAACCAAGAGCCAATCAGAAAAAGCCAGACGGAGAAAACCGCGGATGGATCCTATGTCCCTTCTTTTCTACACCAAAGTGGATGCGCAGTGGACAAGAGCGGTCCAGTTTATATGTCGATGGTTTGGTCACTATTAATGACAACGAAAGTCGAAAAAATCATAGAGAATTTAGAAAGACTATTCGGTTGATCAGAAAACGTGCATATTACAATCCGCTACTGGACGGGAAGCAGAACAAGAATGGTGAGACGGTGCTCACGTTTTTTGAGAACAGTGAATCAAAGGAGAATAAATACGTTTATTATGAATATAAGCATGCGATCGCAATTTGCAACGAATTTAAAGAACTGGACATAAACGCTCGGTGGGGTGGGCTACGGAGAAGCGCGTGTATTTTTAATGCTTATCCGATAAACATCGTATGCGACAATGTAAGCGAAAGCAGTGCGGGAGGAATAACAGTACTAAAGAACACTATCTTCTCTTGCATTATGATTGTCGCGAAAACTCCGCAACCACAGACGCCAGCGTTAAAAGCCCTGCTCCAAAGAAAACGGAAGTCAACTGGGTCGAGAAAATAAACATCGTTTTAAAGAATAAATGGCGGATATTAATTAAGATCATGCTGGTGACTTTAGAGAGCCCGAATGATCGAGTGTCCACTCACGCATTTTGGAATTCTGGCTCTTCCGTGACAATGATTAAAAATGACTCAGCGCGTCGATTAGGTCTACAAGGGCGTGTTGATCTACTGCACTCAAAATGTATGAATCAGATAACATACGAAGATTCTAACTCCAGACAAGTGTCAGTGAAAATTACAGGGAACGCTGACACGTTCAATCTGAAAGATATTCGGACCCTTAAAGACCTTGACTTGCCGTGTTAACCGGTAGAGGTAGAAGTTGCCGAGCGAGCTCACTTGAAGGATATGGATCTTCCAGACAATGATGAAGTAACCCCCAAGTTCATGATCGGAGAGGATTATACCCACGTGAAGATCCCATTAAAACGAGGAGTGTATCTTACTCGTCCACCACACTGAAGATCAGGACCTTGGCAAAAAGATGGAGAAATTTTGGAACGCAGAGAGTTTTGGTGTTGATGTCTGAGTCAAGGATCTGCGTCCCAAGGAGGATCAACGAGCAGGAGAAATCCTGAACCGAACTACTCGTCGACAGACCGATCACTTGGAGACAGAATTACTCTGGTGGAGTGATAACGAAGTGCTACCAGACAGCAGATAGATGGCCGAGCAACGGTTTGAACTCTGGAGATGAAAATTTCATAAGATCCAATTTTCGAGACACAGTACGAACAAAACATTCAGGAATACACTCGAACGCCGATTATTAGAGCAACACGGGAAACAGGTTCTCCGGCTATTAGAGGACGGTAGGGGTCTTTACTCTCTCGTAACTTCCGGAATCTGAGAGAGCGTACGCTTGTACTCAGCAGAAGGGTGTGAAGTAGAGGGGAGCAAATGCCACTCTGATAGTCGGCGAATGCTCGCTCTAATAGCCGGCGTACTCTAATAATCAGCGTTCGAGTGTACTGCACAAAAGGATACGCGCGAATACTGACTGCAGAAGAGGAGAAGAATATCGGTCCGAGAACCTGGTATCTACCTCATTTTGCAGTTACGAACCCTAACAAGCTAGGAAAGATTTGCTTAGTCTGGGATGCCGTAGTCGAGGCACAATAAGTGAGTCTCAGTGACAGAGTTTTGAAGGGACCCGATCTCTATTACTGACTGACTGGAATCGTCTCAGTATTTCGTGGGCGGCTCGTAGCTATATGCGGGGAATCGATAGAGATATTCCATCAGGTAAGGATTCGTGAGCAGGATCACGGGAGCTAGAGATTTTCAGGTCGAAATAATCAGACGGGAGAGCTGATGACACTGCAGATGAACGTAATCATTTTCGGAGCAGTGTCATCACCGTAAATTGCGCAGGAGATCAAGAATCGCAACGCCGAAAAATATAAGCGATTATTTCCAGATTTTTTTTAAACTGATTTTTTTTTTTTTTTTGGCATTCGGGTCTCAATTTTTGTGTAATTAAATGCGTACATCAATTTCATAGTACAGTCTTGGCGAATGTTTCGGCCGTGGATGGGGGCTCTCTTTCTTACAGATTATCTCATTCGAATTACAATATCAATACTAAAAGTTTTGGCAAACGTTTCGGCCACGGATGAGGGCCCTATTTTGTGCCGAATTATCTCATCGAAATTACATCATTGATACTCGCAGTTTTGGGTAAACGTTTCGGCCACGGGTGGGGGCTTTATTTTTTGCCGAATTAGCTCATTGAAATTACAATATCAATTCTAAATTTTGTAAAAATAATAATTGTCATGTGGTAATTTATCGACAATGCGGTTCGATTATTCGGTTCACAATCCTCTGTTTTCCCCCTTTATTCCAAAGTTTTATTTGTTGTTGCGTCTTTGGAGGTGAGCACAGCACAATATTCACAATCACAGCATCCAAACACAAAATTATTTTTGAAACAAACAGGGACTAGGCTTCTTTGTTCGTGAGTAATATCATAAGCACAAATAACTTATAACTTAACAAAAAAAAGAAAGGGTTGTTAAATTAAATTGTTCGGATTGAAATTCGTATAATTTTATATTCGAGAGATCGAATTATATAGATATATGATTAAGAATTTTGGGAATAATTTTCCAACGTGAATAGAAAAGACGTCCACTCTATTTCAGAAGACGCCGGAAACCGAGAGCAATTTCAAAGAACATACATATCTACGACTCTAGAAAATAAAGAAAAATACACGAAGTGATTATTTAAAGTTTAAAGGGTCGTGACGAAGACCAACCGATAACCCTGGTCAGCCTGACCTACGAGCCACTTGAGTTGAGAACGTGGGGGTCCGGTGGGCCCACACATTCTCAAGCTTCCAATTTTTTTAGAAATATTTCAGCAGGACAATATATTTTAGAAAATTCTTCTACTGCTGTTCTAAGTTGCCCCCCCCCCCTTTTCCCCAAATTTTTTATGGTCACCGTTTCTTCATGGGCTGATATTAATAGACTTATAGTGAAAGTATTTTTTCCTATTCATTGTCATGAAAATATATATATTATTCAGTTATGAATCCTCTTATTCATTCCATTCTTTTATCCTTCCTCCCACTTATCACTGCCTCGAAATTTTTTGGATATTCAACGTTTCGTCCCAGGGTAATTTCACTGGACTCATCAGTAAGGCAGTGTTAAATCAGCCCTGCCTTAGACGCGTTATAATCCATTTCTCAATATACGAATATTAACCGATATTTGAAGTGAACCCTTAAGATTGTGAAAAACAACCGAAGTCAAAATTATAAGGATAAGGTTAAAATACAAGAACCAGGTTAAAAATTACGGGAACAAGTTAACAATGTAGGAACTAGGTTCAAAATAAAAAGTAAAATTATTATTATTATTATTATTAATATTATTGTCAACTCCGTTATTGCAATAATAACGAAGGTAACAATCATTATCATCACTGTCATTATTATTATTAATATTATCATTTGTTATATTATTAATGATGCTATTCACCCCCCGGCTCAATTTAGGAAAATAAAGTTAGAATAGAATTTAAACACCAAGGTTAAGATTACAAGAACCAAAGTTGATAATATATAAAGCTATAGGTTTTAAAACGAAGTAAAAATTATGGAAACAAGGATAAAATTATAGAAACAAATTAAAAATTTTTTTTTTATAAAAACAAGGTTAAAAATTGTAAAAAATATAAAGTTGTTACTCTTATTCTTACTATTATCGTTATTATTGTTGCTATTTTTCATTTTATTATTATTGTTGTCATTACTATTATTATTGTATCAATATTATTAAAGTTGTTATTAACTGAGCTATTAATAATTAGTAATCATTATTTACACTGCTCAGAAACATGCTCGGTTTTTGTGGAGTGGGAAAATATAAAGAAATGATCAATTTAAATGATAAACCAGGAATCTGTCGAGGAGATATGTATAGATAACTTGATTGTTATCCAATTTGTTACGAGTTACACAAATTTTCATTACACCAACCAAAAGTTCGCGTTTTTCATATCCACAAAGGTAGCAGTTATTTTCGTACGAACTACGCGATGATCGTTTAGGCGTAGACTGACTCATTGGCATTCAAGCCTTTCACTAACAGATACCTATGATACACTTACGAATAATAACATGATAGAAATCAAATACATTCTGAATTCACTCCTCGCTCATATTCCAAACATACCACCCGCTTCGTGTGCAAGTGCATCACGAAACAAAAGGAGAAGAGAAGTGAACAATTCTTATAGAACGGGCTACCACCTGCCATGACAAATAGTTTTCAAATGATCATAATGGGCATATAGTTCATTCGACGTTAATTGACGAAAAAATGCAGCAATGACGACCGCTATGAAAACTTAGTTTGAAAGCGAGAAAAAACAAAACACAATATCGATACATAAATTTTCCCATAAAACATACATTTCATGAGATGCACAAACATAATCTATGAATTTCTTACCCTACATTAGAAGCAAGTGCCCTAGCAATCAGAAACCTTGCTACTCGACATTTTCTTTTCAACGCGAGTCTTAATAAGTTTTCTCTAACAACTCCGCAGAAGTCTTAGAGGATAGAGGCAATAAGCAGAGCTTGACGATCGGCCGGTCAAATTCCGAAGTGCCGTTTTAATGCAAACGGAGCGAACTAAGCCATCTTTACCTGGATAGCATTTGATTACGCGACCGAGCGACCATTTACTTGGCGGGCGACCATCATTGCGTATCAGTACTAGGTCCTCGATTCTGAGATTAGTTTGTTCACGACTCCACTTATGTCGACGCTGTAGAGAGTGCAAATATTCGTCAGTCAATCGTCGCCAGAAAATTTCCGTAATATGCTGAAAGATATTCCAACAAGATTATCGATCCTGCGCAAAAGATTTAACCGATTGTTCAGGGGGACTTGAAAGTGGTGTCCCAATCGGAAAATTCCCTGGGGTTAAAACGGTCAAGTTATTGCTATCGTCCGATAATGGCCCTATTGGGCGAGAATGGAGAGCTGCCTCAATCCTTATGAGAGTTGTATAGAACTCTTCAAAGGTAAGAGTTCTTAGCCAAGAATTGAGCTCCGCGTAATTCAAGACTAGGTATGGTCACAGGTAGGATAGGAACTACCCTAGATTAAGCAGTCAGTAGAGTTACTTTTGCAGTGCCGTCTTCCTGAAGAATTCGGAGGTATACGACTGCAGTACGAGCCCTGCTCGAAGCGTCAGAAAAGCCATGCAGTTAACAACCTAGGTTATCAGCGCTTTGTCCAGTCCATCGCGGTATCCTAATTGTCTGAAGCTGGCTGGGCCCCATATGATATTTTGACCAATACTCTTCCAAATCTGTGAGCAATGGCTCATCCCACTGCAGTTTTTGCAACCATGGTTGTTGCAACAAACGCTCAGCGACAATTACTACTGGTTTTAGCCAACCCATGGGATCATAGAGCTTTGTGATCACTGAGAGAACTGAACGCTCGGTCGGAGATTCCATAATTATTGACTCTACTTTTAATTGGGAAACATCGGATACCGGAATCCACTGCAAACCTCAGACCTTCAGTTTCATTTCATGTCCTTAATGTTCTTAATTTTCGAGCTTCTTCTATTTCATCAGCGCCAAAAAAAACGCCATCAACATAAACATTATTTTCCAGAACCGATTCGGCTGCAGGAAAATTAGAGCCCTCATCAGCTGCTAATTGTTTTATGACTCTATTAGCGATATAAGGAGCGGAAGCAGTGCCATACGTGACTGTATCCAACTGCCAAGCCTCAACCTTCTGTTCAAAAGAATACCGACCTATACGTTGGTATATCCTATCACGAGGATCAATCAAAATCTGTCTGAACATTTTTTTCAACGTCGGCGAAAAAGACAAAGCGATGATATCGCCAACGTAATATAATCGACATCAGGTCAGTAAGAATTTTGGGTCCAATGTGGAAATGCGAATTTGATTATGTGTTATTAGATGTCAGACTCAAGGCATTAAATACAACTCTTAAACGAGTAGTAGAACTATCCTCATTAACGATAGGACGATGAGGTAGATAAATTGTTTGAGGAGTATCAGCTTCAGTAAACTCTTTAACGCGACTCATATGACCTAACTGTTCATATTCGCCTAAAAGATCAGCGTATTCAGAATATAAAGCGGAATCCTTGAGTAAACGAGTATGTACCCTCTTCAAAACTAATTTTGCTTTATTTAATGAATTACTGATGTCTTTTGGAGGGCCATTTTTGAATGGTAATCGTACCATGTACCTCCCTGATTCTAAGCATTGGTGAGTGGAAACGAGATGTTATATCGGTAAAGAACAACCAGTTGTCGACTTGAGAACTGGCCCTGAGAGGATCCATTCAAATATCGTATCTTGTGCTGTAAATGAGCCAAACGCACCTTGTTTAAGTCCTTGTCGTAAGTAGGATCAAAATATATCCGCTCCTTGAATAATATCTATGGCTCCTGAGCTTAATGGATCAGGGTCAGCATACAAATTCTTATTTATTTTCATTTCAACTCCTCCCTCCGGCCTTACAGGTGGAGTGTAGAACGTTAAATGTGATAATACCAACGCCTGCATAAATACCGGTTCGAGCATACCCATCTTTAGTAGAAGTGATACCAGAGCCAGCTTTTTCGCGGCACCTATCATCTCACCCCCCACTCCATAAACTAGAGCATTCACCCTTTGACACTTTGGGTTTAAAATTTTCATCATCCTTTCAGAAACAAAACAACATTCTGAACCCTGATCGAGTAGAACTCTGAAAGAATGCACCCGGATATTATCATCTCGCACGTTTACTACGGCAGTTGCGAGTAAAGTAGGTCTAGAAATATCGCGTTTATGATTCAGAAAATGAACCGTAGCGTCATTAGGATTAGCATGATGGGCTCCATTTATTGATAGTGGAGGACTATCCGATATTTCTTCTATTATTACGCCCAAATTGCTGGTTCCGGACACTTGAGAAGTGGCCGCAAGTGTGTAAGCCGAATAGAATGACGGCTGTTTCGGACTACAATTTCAGTTGGATTTGAATTCAATGTGCAGCAAGGTGTTGTGTTTACGATGGCACTTACCACAAGTATACTTGCTAGAACAGTTGTACGATTTATGACCTGGTGTCGGGCAATTCAAACAACAATGATTTCGTAAAGCCAATTCTTTCGTTGATCGATAGATAATTCTCTAAATTGTTTATATTTGAATAAATGATGAGTCTCTTTGCACATAAGGCATTTTGGATTGGTAGAGGCATTGTGACCTTTAACTGACTGACCTTTATTGTTTTTAGCTTTTTCCGGAAGATGAGATTTTTACAGTCGGATGGCTTCCAAAGTACGAATCTGAATTGCTAAAAAATGATCTAATTTTTAGAAAGAGGGATAATCAGTTTGAGATCCTAAGTGCGTCTCCCATTCCTTCAAAGATTGTGAGATCTAACTTTCGTGCTGTCCGAAATACCATGACGTCATCCTAATGCTGAGTAGGACGATTAGGATTTTTTAAACAAGTTAACGCTTCATTTGTAGTATCACGAAACACTTTTGATTCCGCTACTGAATTATTGGATACATATGGAATGAACGCTATTGCTTGTGAATGAGCGTTTATCAAAGAACGCTTAGTGCCGTAACGTTTTTTGATCATATCCCACGCAGTAACGAAATTCGCCTCGGTTACTGTAACATGCTTGATCGCATGGCTAGCGTCACCCTTCAAAGAATTTTTCAAAGAATGTAAACGAGCAACATTAGATAATAAATCGTTATTGACGACAAGAGCCTCGAACATATCACGAGAATTTTTTCATTCTACATGATTGCCTAAAAATTCAGGCAGCGTAATTTAAGGTAGCCTAAGGAAATCAGAATATTGTCAAGTCGAATTCTCTCATGTTCGATTGGCTGTTGCCGTAACATTTGACACGAAAGTATGCAATTTTGAAATAAGATAATCGAGAGCTGCGAGATAAGCCTTTTCGATTTGTAAAAATTGACTTTTGGTAAAATACTTTATAGACTGCTTTTCTTTCTTAGCATAAAGCACTCAAGCCTGTGAATCTAATTCTGAGCACCCTTCCCATTTTCCATTAGGCAAATCTAAACGACCCCTAACCGTTTTTTCGTTTTGTTTGTCGAGTGCGAGTTTTTTAAAATTGATTTCGGTTTGCATAATAGCTTTGTGCAACGAAACAAGCTTAATACATAATGTATCCATTTTTGACATGCTGTTCTGAGAAAATATTCTACCAAAATACTAGCAATGTAAGCTAGGAATAGGCATACAACATTTTGATTTGAAGAATAAATATTCAACTAGTTGGTGGATATTGAAATAATTGGTAATCCTTTGGCGAGCAGGCCGCCGTAAAGGTAACGAAAATATTAAACAGATTCACTATTTTTATAATACTGATGCTGTCAAAACATAAATACATGAGAAATTGTGAAGCAACCTTACGTGTTTACATATAATCAAAATAACCATCCTTGCGTAATATGCAGAATTGAGGGTTGAAGACTTCGTAGAGCGCGAAGTCAAACATTTATAAGAGTTGCTTGCAGTATACGTCTTCGTTAATGAGGTAAGGTTCCCTCGTTTAAATCCCGCTTGTTGACGAAGATTGAGAAAGATCGCTAGAAACAGCTGATAGGACTGGAGACTGGTAGCAGCAAAATTCGATATTTTCTCCAGTGATACATAAAGTGAGAGCCTTATTTGATGAAGTTCTCTTGAGTGTTATCGAGATCGTACCAGCTGATTAGGCATCACTACAGAGTTTGAGAATGAGCACTGTCAAGTTTCTGATTGTGTACGTGTGACGTCATACACGCACACAACATCAACTCTGATTACCCACTGTCTCACTGTGAATATCCTTTACCACTCACTTTCGAGCACTTTATCGCAGTTCAAATTTTTGTTTTTAATCCATCAAATCACTGAAATCCAGGAGATTTGCTGAAATTGTGATAAAGATCCACTGCACAGAAAATACAAGTCCTTACTAAGCTACTGAACACCGCGTGCCGCTTATTCCGACAGTTTTTCTTCTGAACTTCGCGAACTCGTTTTAAAGCCTGATTCTCCTAGTTTTGAGGGATAGTTTTTTCTTCAGACTCCCGTATCCAGCTCAAAGAACCAAAAAATGTTGATAACTGAGCTTTTGATAATCAATAAGAATTAATTACACTGCTCAGGATCATGCTCGGATTTTGTGGAGTGGGAAAATGTAAAGAAATTATCAATTTAAATGATAAACTAGGAATTGGGTGAAAAGTTATGCATAGATAACTTTATTATTACCCAATTTGTCACGAGTTACACAAATGTTCATTACACAAGCCAAAACTTCGCGCTTTTCATATCCACAAAGGTGGCAATTATTTTCGCACGACTCACGCGATGCTCGTTTAGGCGTAGACTGTTCATATTGTCATTCAAGCCGTTAACTAATAGATACACCTATAATACATTTACTAAAAATAACATGACAGAAATCAAAATATATGCAAAGTTTACTCCTCGCTCATATTCCAAACAATAAATATTATGCATTTCCTTTTCTATTGTTGAATCTTATTTGCATATTTTAGAAATAATTTGATTTTGTTACCAAATTTCCTATGTAATATCCATAATATTCTTTGGGGGAATAATATACTCCCTGGATATGGAAATTCGTATAGATATTTTAAGTTCGTTGTTCGTTTTGAGGGCAGGTGAAATCGAACCCAAGTTGAAGTGCTTCGAACTTTGCGGCACACAATGGTGCCCCCCTTCAGTGGATATATATATATATGGAATTTGTAACGAAGTACATCAACTTCTTACAAGGAAATTCACAACGAGGGAGGATTATTTTTTGTTGATATCATAGTTCTACATAGAATAGAATGATGATCTGATAGTGTCGAATTCAAATTGTCAAATAAATTTGGTATTTATTTGAGTAGAAATTGTTTTTCTGTGAAAATATATAGTATCTAAGATTAACCTAATAGTGTGAATATATATTGAATAAATCTATATATGAGTTGAAAATTCTTGGAAGATTATAATGAAGAACATTTCTGGAACTGGCATATAAATTCAAACCAATGTCCTCATTATCGTGTGAGTTTTGATATCCAAATTTGATGTGTCTGTTCGTCCGTCGGTAACCACGATAACTCACGAAAATTAGACGGATCAAATCGGCCTTTGATACACTTGTTGATTGGTCCAAAAGAAAGGATGAGTTCGTTAGCCAGCGATTTTGGATGAAAACTCAGAAAGCGGGAGCATTTTCAAAATTTTTGAGACCCCTTTTTTCGAGATGTTTAAAATTCTATGTACGGTTCTTCGTAGTGTTTAGGAATTCAAACAATTCATATTTTTAACTTTTTTCGATAAAAAGAAAAGTGGCAGAGCAATAGCATTTTCAAAATTCAAAAATACAAAAGAAAATTGAGATATCACGCGAAATAACGCACGATATAGAAAAAAGTAAGTGGAGGAAGAACGTTGCTTTTTAAGTACCGTATGAGATTACCATAACGAAATTTCGAATTTCTTAGAAAAATGGAAAATTCTAACGCTTACTGTACAGCACATAATGGAAAATCAAAAATTTTATTACATACTCATCATTTATGATTGAGAAAGTATCAGCATCACCCGAAATTCCACATCTTTATATTCTAAAAAGACTTTACGTTTCAGGACCCTTTGGAGCCGAAAATCATGTTTTGGCGATGGTGTCCGTCTGTTTGTCCGTCCGTCTGTATTTAAACATGATAACCCGCGAAAAAATGAACGGATCAAATCGGTCTTTAATACAATTGTTTGTATATGAAACACCGCATTAGATTTCTCTCGTGAAGGTGTCTTATATAATAAACTTACATATAAAAACTTCCGTCAAATTTCGAGCGCGAAGCGCGAGTGCCACGATGAGAATGTGTAACTCAAACACAACAAAGCTTTGAGAAATTTATTCTCCATCTTTACCTAATAATGTTCTAAATTAAAAATATGAGGTTAAATTGATTGACTGGTATCTAAAAGAGATTGAATTGTTAAATTCACTTTCGAATCTGCCTAATTATTTAAATAAAGAATAGCAAAAGCATTCCGAATGCAAGACACAAATACCTGAGCGCAAGTCAAATACATTATCGAGCGCGAAGCGCGAGATACGTTGGACGCGCGCCCTAAGCGTGCTGAAACTTGAGAGTAAAGCGAGCTGCGCGTGAAGCATCGAGTAAGTCCCGCGAAAACTGAACACGGTAATGAATTTTACCTTTATGGATATGTAAAACGCGAACTTATGGTTTTTGGACTCAATTCTGAGTGTTACTCGTGAATGGGTAACGATAGAGTTATCTATGCATATTGTTCAGAAATGACTTAACTATTTTATAGATTATTTTGTTAAATTTTATTTCTATGTATATTGAGAGTTTTCATACTGAGTATCCACTTCATATTTACATTTAAGTTCAAGTCTGATTTCGTTTTATTATCGATATTATTCTGAATATATCATTATATCGCTCTTTCTCATCAGATGGTTGAATTAGTGACAGCCTTTCGTCCTTCCATCAAGAAAGTCAGTCGTCGTCCGAACCTTAAATAAGGAACTTTTCTCGTCGTTTCTGGAGACAAGTTTATGTGTTTTTGTAGAAATGTCGTATCATTTATTTAAATACATTTTTGCTCGATTTTTAGAGCATTTTTGTTGTGATTCAAATTATGTGTTTTTTGTATGAGTCACCTTTCCTGTAATGTGCGTTTCGGCAAGGCCAGTTCATATGTAACAATTCGAAACCATTAATTCTCTCACTCGTGAACATTTTTCGGTCCTTTGAGCCGGATTTGTGAATCAATACCTTCTGTCTATTTCGTGAGTGTTATTCGTGACAGTTTTTGTGACAGTTCTTCGTGACAGTTTTTTTGTGACAGTTTTTTGTGATGGTTTTTTGGTACATTACACTCCCTTCTTTTTTAATGTTTGGCAGTTTGTTCTAAGCAATTGTGTAAAGCTTCCACTCAGTGTGCGTAATATCCTCGACACAATTTCATATTCCTGGCAGCCGGTCAGTGTTTAGACCTGTCAATCACGCGGGACAATTCGTGGCTTAAGCGGTGTTTCTCTGCAAGGAACTTCGATAACGTGACTTTCACTTGTACATATTTTGCAATACGGTGGTGACTAACACACAAAACTAATTTATTTCGTTCCAATTACGCCTACATATCGACTACTTTACCTCGTATTTATTTTGATTTTCAGCAGTTCGCATAGTAGTCTCAAGTCAACAATACGATTTGTCGAATTGCGGTAATTTTCAGGACGACGATTCAATCATTCTTCAACGTTACTTGTTGTGTTCGTTCAAATTTCGGCCATTCGAAATGTCTAAGACACAAGCTGAACTCTGCCTACTTGAGCAAGTAAATCTTGCTCACCGAATTAAGAATGCATTTCGGTCGGTTCCTTTAGGACGCACGCGCGGTGTGCTCCGTGCGCGATTAGAAACTCTCGAATCGAATTACTTAAAATTTTAGCAACAGCACATCGATTTATTGAGAGCATCTTTGGAAAAAGAAGTTGCATACTTCAAAGAGGATATTTTATCTCAAACAGAGGAATGGTATCAAGTTGCTGAGGGAGAATTTTACGATCCGATCGATGCTCTTCCTCCCGTGGAAACATTGCATCGCTCGATTAGCGCTAGTCAGCATGTTATGTCATCCTCTGCAAGGTCATTTCCAAAAATCACCTTGCCAACGTTCTCTGGAAAATATACCGAGTGGTCGAACTTTTCGGACCTATTTAAATCATTGATTGCTGGAAATACGGAAATCGCGGATGTTGTTGAATCTAATTATTTGAAAACAAATTCAACTGAAGAGCCGGCTCAGCTCCTTAAAAACCTTCCAGTTACAAATGATAATTATGGGCGCGCGTGGGATTTATTAGTGAAACGTTATAAGAACGAGAGGATATTAATAAATTCTCACTTATCGATTCTCTTTTCGTTAAAACCTCTCAAGTCAAGATCAGCCCCTTGTTTAAAAGATCTAGATAACACAGCTGAAGAAAACTTAGAGGTTCTTAAAGCGCTTGAATGCCCAATCGATCATTGGTCACAATTCTTAGTTTTCCATCTCACCAACTTATTGGACTCTCAAACTCGTTGCGACTGGGAGACATCTTTAGGTGATGCAACAGAATCTCCTCCTTATAACACCTTGCATTTTTTTCTGCAAACCAAGGTTCGTACATTGGAGATTCTCGAAGGGGATCCAGCCAATTCGAAGGATTCTTTAAACTCGAGGTCGGATGAAAAATCGCAAGTATCTAGGTTAGGAAGAGCGGACCGGGGGTCAAACAAGAACCTCGCATCATCATCTCACCTTTCCACAGATCCGATTGAGAATTCTAAGCAATTTCCAAGATGTTTTGGCTGTGGTCAAGAGCATTTTTTGATGTATTGTGCTCAGTTTCGAGCAATAAAAGCTGGCTCAAGTATCGGGACGGTCTTCATAAGATATCGCGTATCGAAGTCCCTCGTTGGATACAATTTAAATCATCTTTGAGTTTATATAAGCTGCATGGTTTTTCGGACGCTTCGGAGAGAGCCTTTGCTGCAACCATTTACCTTCTTGTGACCTCTGATTCTGGCACTAAGTCAGTGACTCTGTTAATTTTGAAGACAAAAGTTGTTTCTCTAAAACAGCTATCGCTACCCCGCTTAGAGCTTTGTGGGGCAATTCTTCTTGTTCGACTCGTGCATCGCGTTTAGGAGGTGCTCTCGTTGGATGTTCCAATTCGTTCATGGTGTGATTCAACAGTCACCCTCGCCTGGATTTGCGGACATTCTACCAAATGGAAGATCTATGGCACGTTCCGTCATCAAGTAATCCTGCTGATTGTGCTTCGAGAGGTATTTCTGCCAAGGAGCTATTTTCATTCTAGCTTTGGTGACAGGGCCCACATTGGTTGCCTTTTCCAGATCTTCGGCCTAGAATGTCATCACCAGTTAATCCTGAACTGGACCTTGAAGAGCGCACATTGAAAGTTAACACTGCTTGTTGTACGCCTACAATGTGGGTGTTTCTCCATCGCTATTCATCTTTGGATAAACTTATAAGAACGATTGCTTGGTTGAAGCGATTTATTCAACATTGTTTCCAGCCACCATGTTCTAGATCATCCTTCTTATCACCTTCGGAACTTCAGAAATCTTGCCTGGATTGGATCCGACACGAGCAGCAATATTATTTTGAGGCAGACATCAGAGCTTTATCATCAAAGAAACCTCTCCCTGCTAAAAGCAAATTGGGTCGTCTAAAACCTCACTCAGATTCCCAAGAACTCCTTCGCATGGGAGGTAGATTAAGAAATTCTGCCTTGGATCCTGATGAGAAACATCCTATCATTCTCAGCTCCGAATCAACACTAACAACTCTTCTTATCGATCATCATCATCGACGTTGTCTTCATGGTGGTGTTCAGCTCACTCTAGGGACGTTGAGGCAGAATTGCTAGATTCCACGTGGACGATCAGTTGTAAGAGCCTTTATTCATCCATGTTTACCATGTCTACGACATCGAGCCTTTACAACTGATATCAGATCTCCCGGCAATTCAGGCTACTTCGAGTCGACCATTTCTTCATACTGGAGTAGATTATGCTGGATCTGTTTACTTGCGAACAACAAAGGGTCGAGGGCATCGAGCTTATAAGGGCTACATCGCAGTCTTCGTTTGCTGTGCTACTCGAGCGATCCATTTGGAAGCTGTCTCAGACTACACAGTTGATGCCTTTCTAGCTGCCTATCACAGATTTATTTCTCGTCGTGGAATTTGTGCGAACTTTACCAGCGATTAAAGAACTAACTTTGTTGGTGCAGATGCCAAACTTCGATCGATGTTCTCAGCAGCTTTGAACAAGTCAACTCTTCTAGCTTCCAGTCTCGCTTCATTTGGTACAGAGTGGCGATATCACCCACCAGGGGCGCCACACTTTGGGGGAATTTGTGAGGCTGCCGTGAAGTCAGCAAAGCACCACCTTCGGCGAGTCATCGGAGAAAGGACCCTTCCATATGAAGAAATGAGCACCTTTCTAGTTCAAGTAGGAGCCTGTTTGAACTCAAGGCCACTTCAATCCATGACCGATGATCCTGATGATCTAACCGCTCTCACCCCAGGTAATTTTTCATTGGAGAACCTCTCAATAGTATTCCCGAACCAAGTCACATTGATACTATCTCAAGTCGCTTATCTCATTGGCAATTGTTACGACAAATGCTTCAGCATTTATGGCAACGTTGGTCCTCGGATTACTTGAAAGAGCTTCAACCTCGTTCAAAATGGAGGACACCTTATTCATCACTTGAGATCGCTGATCTTGCTTTCATCCGTGATGAGAAAACACCACCTACAAAATGGCCTTTAGGTCGTGTGGTCAAACTTCATCGTGGATCGGATGGCCATGTGCGCGTTATGTCTCTCCGCACAACGAGTGGTGTGTTCAAACGTCCAATAGTAAAATTGTGTCTTGCACCACGTGCAAAGGAAAACCTCAAACTTCTGTCTTAAATATTATGTAATTTCTTCTCGGTTGTGTTTCTTGAAGGTATGAATGCATTTTTCCCCGTCCTCATTAGGTCGATGTTCTTTTTTTTAGATGATTTAATCACCATTGTGTCGTCATAAATCTTCAAACAGTTTTGATTCCAAATATCATCTCTCAATTATCAGTGCCCAGACATTATTGCATGCGTTGGTTTGTGCAAATTTTTTCAATTTCGTCCCAACCAAGCCGGCGAAATGTTCAGTAATGACTGAACTATTTTATAAATCATTTTATTTAATTTTATTTCTATGTATATTGAGAGTTTTCATACGGAGTATTCATTTCATATTTACATTTTAGTTCAAGTCTAATTTCGATGTATTATCAATATTATTCTGACTTTATCATTATATCGCTCTTTCTCATCAAATGGTTGAATTAGTGAATTAGTGAATTAGTGAATTCTTTCATGATTTAAATTATGTGTGTTTATCAACATTTTTTGGTCCTTCGAGCCGGACTCGGAAGTGTAAGGAAAAAACTATTCCTCAAAATCAGGAAAATTAGGCTATAAACAGAGTTTGCTGAGTTCGCAAAGGAAAAACTGTAGAAATAAGCATTATGGCCTCGACAGCCATTAGATTCGAGCACGGCACGCGGTGTTCAGTAGCTCGATATGGACTTGGATTTTTCGTGCAGTAAATTGTTATCACGATTACAACAAATCTCTGGATTTCAGTGCTTTACTGCTTTAAAAATTTTGAACTGTGATGAAGTGCTCGAAATTAAGTGGTAAAGGATATTCAGAGTGAGACAATGTGTTATCAGAGTTCATGTTGGGTGTGCGTATGACGCCACACGTACACGAGCAGAACCTTGACAGTGCTCATTCTCAAACTCTGTAGTGAATCCTTATCAACTGGTACGATCTCGATAATACTCAAGAGAACGTTATCAAATAAGGCTCTCACTATATTCGTTACTTGTCGAACTATTGAATTTTGCTACTGCCAGTTTCCAGTCCTTTCAGCTGTTTCTAGCTGTCTTACTTAATCTTCGTGAACAACAATGCATGATCAAAACGAAGGAACCTCTCCTCATCAACGAAAACATACTGCAATGAACTGTCACAAGTGTTCTGCTTTGCGCTCAACAAAGTCTCCAACTGTCAATTCTGCATATTACGCAATTCCCTAGTAAAAATGCCTAATAGAAAACCATATAGGAACCTTATATATTCTACTTTCTAGTAGGTCCTATTACTTTTTTGAGCGGGTTTTGTATCGTGGTTCTTTGTATTTTGTATTCGTCAATAAGAGGATCTAATCAGGAAAAAAGTGTTTCGTAAAAACTTTCGAAGTGGATCTGATTGACTTATAATGTAAATGTATATGGTACTTGTAGGCATTTTCTATTAGGTTTCGAGTGGCACCTAAGCGGTTTTCTATCTGGTTTATAATTGGTATTAATTTGGTTCATAGCGACTTCATACGTGTTTCTGACTAGGTTTGAATGTGTGTTGGCTACTCGCGGTGCATTACCTGTTAGATCCTACGTGACTCCTCATAGAGTTTTCTATTCGGTTTCATACAGGTATTTATGTGGAGCGTAGTAGCTTGCAAAGTAGGTCTGATCAGGATCTGATGTGTTTCCTATTCGTTACTCGTACTACATATTCTAACTGATTTGGTTGAAACCTAGTCGGCTTTTATTTGGCTTCTGATCATCATTCGTTTCGGGCATAGTAGGAGCTTAGTGCAAAGTGGCTTTGATTAGGGTCGTACGTGTCGTGTATTCGGCAAGTATACTTGAAGTGCAGTTATAGTTATAGTCCAACTCTAATCTGTTTTTTTTTTGGTCTTATGAAACGGCCCTAAATAACTCATAATAGGCCCTCAAATACAAAGAACAAGTGTTAATGCTAGGAGACTGAAAATAGGAAGGAATTAATATTTGTAATCGACAATGGGAAAGTAATTGGTACTTGATGCAAGTTTTTTTTTAACGAGTAACACATATTTGTTGTTCCAACCAATGGAATTTTATTCAGGAAAAATATCAGAAAGTTAACATTGCTTAAAAAAAGTTGTTGTTGAGATAAGAGTACTCTATGGCTTATATAATTATAATAAAAGGACGCAGTATCATGTCATCGTGGTTCTGCACCAGGTTCTTCAATTTCAAAAATCTGCAAATGAATAAATGATTTCCTCATTACACGCAGTAATTTCAGTAGCAAAAATAGCTAGCAGGAATGAAAGTTTATCTAAAAAACAATAATATTCGTTTATATGAATGCTGAATTTCGGAAGTTTTTATCATTTTTTTATTCAATTTGAGATTCGAGTAAATTGCTAGTACATAAAATTCAAAACTATTCAAAAATTAATTCTTACAAGGAAAAAATATCTATTCGAATAATATTAATAACAAGTATAGTCCTTGTGCGAAGTTTTTTTATTGTTATTCAAACCCCCAAAAAAACTTTCCAAAAGGAAATTTGGGAAGGTGAGAGAAATTTCGTAATAACGTATTCCAAAAAAA
>WSXT02064400.1:0-12533 GCA_011762715.2 Neuroterus valhalla | reverse complement strand
TATAAACGATCTTGTACGGCTCCCAAGAAGAAACCTTTTTTTCCTTTTAACTTTTTTTTCAATCTTGCGTTATTTGGATAAAACTTCTCATTTTTTGTTTCTTTTTTTGAGTTTTGGAAATGCCACAACTCTGACCATTTTGTTTTCATCCAAAAAAATCATTAGTATAAATTGTTTCACTTTTCACCTTCTACAAGAAACCGTACTTACTATTTTTGATTCTTGGAAAAAAAAGTTTAAAAAAATGCTCAAAATGTTGGATAAATTGCCTCACTTTTTACCTGCTACAAGAAACCGTACCTACAATTTTCGAATCTTGAAAAAAAAAATCCCCCCCCCCCCTCCTCTCTTCCATTCTCTATCCAAAATAGCTGGTTAATGAACATGACTTGTCTTTTTGGTCCCTCAAAATGGGTGCCAAAGCAAGATCGAATATGATAATTCTTTCGAAAGTTATCGAGTTCACAGATTATTTTTCATTATTTTTTGTGCGATCAAAATGATAATTTTCGATTTTTTGATAGAATTCCAAAATTTGTATCCGTGATCTTGTAGGGCTCCCGAAAAGAAACATTTTTTCTCTCTGACTTTCTTTTCAATGTTGCGTTATTTGGCTGAAAATTATCATTTTCTTTTGTATTGGTGAATTTTGAAATGCCACAACTCTGACAATTTTATTTTTATCAAAAAAAATCATGAGGATAAATTGTTTGACTTTTTACCTTCTATAAGAAACGGTACTTACAATTTTTAAGTCTTGGAAAAAAAAGTTCAAAAAAATGCTCAAAATGTTCCTCCCTCTTTCTTTTTTCATACAAAATAGCTGGTTAACGAACTCGACCTGTCTTTTTGGCCCCTAAAAATGTGTGCCAATAGGCAATCCAATCCGATCATTCTTTCGAAAGTTATCGAGTACACAGATTACAGACAAACAGACACACCTTCGTAAAAACCATTTTTTCTGACTCAGGGGGTCTCAAAACACGGAGATTTCATCAAATCCGCGAAAGTCAATCATCAAATAAAACCAATACCTTCTCATTCAGAATGAGGATGTAAAAAACACATTTTTCTTCAATCTTTAAATCCTCTCCTCAACGTTTCGACCTCACTGCAGGTCTTTTTCGAGAGTCGATACACACATCTATAATACAATAAAAATACTTTGTTCTTGAAGGAATAATAAACTAAATAGTTTAAAGATTTCTCGCACAAACTAAGATGACAATTTTCCTAAACAAAAACCTTTTTTAATCTACATACCTGGGTCAAACAAGAAAACATGTAATGTTTTTTCATGAAAAGAAGTCATTTCAAATGATTTGAGAATAAAAGCGGTTGTTTCCTCCAAATTGAAACCTCAAAGATAATGGAGAGGCTACAATAATTTATGAAAATGTCACATGATATAATACGATATGTATAGACAGACGATACAAGACGAACTGTTTTCAGAAGTCGTTACCAATAAACCTCTGATGGAAAGGCGCGCCCGAGGGGCAAGTCACTTCCGAATATACTCTGAATTAAGAAAATAAATGCAATATTTCGTGTTATTCCTCCGCTTGAGTGCGTTAAGTAAGCTTTTTTATTCCGAATACCAGTAATAAGCTCATTGCACTAAGAGTTTTGGTAATATTTTACTCGCTGAGACTCGCTAGAACTCTAAAATACTCCGCGTTACTCAGCGATACTCGCCGTTACTCGGCGTTACTCGGCCTTATTTAGCTTTCCCAGATGTATTCGGCGATATTCGGTGACACTCGGTGATATTCACTCGACATATCCCTCTCATTTTGAGTAGAATCTACGTCAAACCAAACGACATATTTCAAATAAAAAATACATTTTTCTAATATATATGCATAATAATATCATTTTACAAGGAAATATTTATCGAAAAAATAGAACCAGCAATATAAATATTATCATTTTTCCTTGTGAAATTTTCGAATTTTCGGTCCAACTACTATGCTCTACCATTTTGTAATGCCTAATTACTTGATCGACAGGGATTATTTACAATTTCCATTTCGATTAAAGTTGCATTTACGTATATAATTCCCAAATTACTGTTGTTTCAATCATTTTTCATACTAAAAATTATGATTCATCATGAATAAGAAAGATTATTTACTAATCTTTCCAAGACGACAGTTAACGCATAAACTTGTTAAACGGCATAAACGGCAGTTTAAATTTCTCAGCATAAAACATTTCACAAAACATTGTGATCAGCTGTGGTGAACTGACTAACACCAGTAAACGCGTATGTGTGAGCAATAGGGTGGTCCAAAATTGCATTAGAAATTTTTTTTTGGATTTCGATGCAAAACGCCCGGAAATTTGTACGAATACACGGAAAAAAGAAGTTATCGATTTTTTCGTTGACTGTCAACCACTTTTGGATAGGATGAAAAGTTCGTGAAATTTTCATTAACTATTTATAAAATTTTGTGCATTGTTAATCAAATTGCCTTGAATGTTGCAAAAGAAATGAACAGGAGCGTCAAGGTTTTGGAAAATTTAATAAACAGTGCACGAGATTGTGGAAAAAGTTAATGAAAGAATCACAAACTGTTCTGCATATCCAAAAGTGGTTGACAGTCAACGAAAATTCCGATAACTCATTTTTTCCGTGTACACAAAAAAATGAATGCATTTTTTTAAATAATACTTATAGGTGGCGCAAGCCCCATGAAGTTCAACACGTATTTTCCATTTGGAAAAAAAGACGTTTTTGAAAATTTTATTCAGGATTCTCAATAGAAGGTGAATCAAGTTCTAAATTCACCATTTCTCTTCACAATCAGTCACAGGAAGCGAAAAAAAATATTGCTTTTGAAATATTACTCCCATAAGTCTGTTTTATAGGATCGCAAAAAAGCTTCATAAGTGAAAAAATGGTCTTTTCGAGTTTTTGGCGCTAATTATTATTGTTTATGGCTATCTTCTCTTAGATTAGTGCTAAAAAGTTACGGTTTTTCCTGAAATGTTTGAATTTGCTCTACCTTTTTAGTTGTGAACAAATAATAAATAAACATTAGAGAGAATCATATTTGAAATATTATTGTATTGTTCTAAGTCAATTATTTTTGTTCTTTTCCCAATGTTAAAAAATTAATTAAAACAAAAAAGCAGAATTCATTCATGAAATTTGAATTTCATATTTTCTACTAAAATCATGGATCCTCAACGCAAAAATTGAATTTTTAAGAAATTATTTCAACTTTCAACCAAAGTATTGAATTTTCGACCTGAAAATATAAATTTTAAATCAAAAATATTATGGTTGATATTTTAACAAAAATTCATTTTTTGAATAAACGACCGAATTTAACCAACAATTGAATCAATTCAATCTAATAGTGAATTTCATTCAAATTCAATTCGGTGCAAAGTTAAACATTTCAGAAAAAAATCACAACTTGCTAGCACTTTTCCAAGAGGAAATGCTTATAAACAATAATAAATTGTTTAAATCAGCATGTTTATTAAGTCGCATTAATTATTACCTCACTAAGTGAAAAATGGACAAAAAGCTAAAGAGCTTAGAAACAACCGCAAATTTTCAGCACTAATGTAAGAGAAGAAGGCTATAAACAATTATGATTTGTATAAACAATTATTTTTGCTGATTAAATTAAATAATCACTCACTTCAAGTGAAAAGTGGACAAGAAGTTGAAAATTCCAGAAAAGACCGCAACTTTGTAGCATTATTCTAAGAGAATATTGTTATAATTGATAAAAAATTTGTTTAAACAATTTTTTTCGTCAACTTTAATTGATTATTACCTCGCTTTAACTGAAACGTTGTAAATAAGTTGAAAAATTCGGAAAAAATCTTGACTTTCTAACCCTTTTCTAAGAGGAAGTTGCTAAAAACTATAATGAATTGTTTCAACAATTTAAAAAACATCTGATTATCAGTATAGAGTAGTATTCCATGTATTTGAAATAATATCCGTTATAAAAACCGCAAAAAAATCTTAATCAGTGCCAAAAACTCGAAAAACCCATTGATTCACTCATGGGGCTTTTTTTGGGACCCTATAAAACAGTCTTATGGGGGTGGTATTTGAAAAGTAATATAACCATATTTTTGATTTTGATAATATTAACATTTTGGCCAGAGATAATCATATGTTCAAAAGACGTATCATCGAATCAATTTTTATCAATAAATGTATCAAAACTTCAATAAATTTAGAAACAGAAATTATGAATATAAAGCAAATTTATCAGAGCATCATGCATTAACAATTAAGATTCTTTCTGTTCGATTCAATAATATTTCTTTCAATTTATTCTCAAGCTTTGGCGCGCCTTTCCATTAGAGGTTTATTAGTAACAACTTTTCAAAACAGTTCGTCTTGTATCGTCTGTCTGTAAACATCGTAATATATCATGTGACATTTTCATAAATTATTGGAGCCTCTGCATTATCTTTCAGGTTTCAATCTGGAGAAAAGAACCGTTTTTATTCTCAAATCATTTGAAATGACTTCTTTTTATAAAAAAACATTACATGTTTTCTTGTTTGACTCAGGTATGTAGATCAAAAATAGTTTTTGATTAGGAAAATCAACATCTTAGTTTGTGTGAGAAATCTTTTAACTATTTAGTTCATTATTCCTTTAGGAACAAAGTATTTTTGTTGTATTATTGATTTGTGTATCGACTCTTCAAAAAGACCCGCAGTGTGGTCAAAACGTTGAGGAGAGGATTTGAAGATTTAATAAAAATGTGTTTTTTTGACATGTTTTTTCATGTTTTCTTTTTCGTTGACTTGAATAATGACCGTAAGACCGAATATGTGGAGATTCGCTTGAATATTTATCGATTAATAAAACGGTCGAAGAAAGGAAAATAACAGTTTTGGATCAGTTTATCTGGAATTGTTGTTGCATATTATCTGAGAAATTTCGTCGATTCAAGGATAAATTGACGTAAAATTGGAAAATAGGAAACAAATAAAAAAGTAGAACAATTATAAGAATTGTAATTCTGAAATTATACTTCCCAAATCTAAGATATAGCCTGAGGCATGTAATTCAAGTTTTCCGGGTATGGTTAATCAGAATCAGCCTAATTAGGTGCAATACTGCCGTTGACGGAAACTGGCCTAGGGGTTCAATTAGAAACTTTCTTTAACGACTTTCCTATCGCACTCACAACCTTCACATCTTTTGTGCATTTTCATACAGGAGATTTCCTTAACTCTTTGAGCATTCTTTCCAAATACTGTCATAAGATGGGGTAAATTACACATTCTTTGATTAAAAAATTCCGTCGTCCCCTCCGAAAACTCGCGTTAATTTCCCATCCAATCTACTTTCAATCCCTATGAAGTAGAAAATTCGATTCACCCCCATGAACCAATCGTTTTGCCTAACTATCTAGATACTCTTATCAAAAATTTGATTAACCTCAGATTCATTCCTGTCGATAAAATCTTTACGAAATAACAAAGTGGTGTCCTTATTTCAGAATCAAGATTTTCAAATGAAAAATTCTATTTGAAAGGAAATAGGTCAAATGTAGAACACTAAAATACATGAATCTTTAACCAAACATTGGAATTTTCAATGAAAAAGATAATTTTTCAAGCAAATTACAGGTGGTTGAAGTTTTCACTAATAATGATCATCTTTCACACAAAGAGACGAAATTTTACGAAAGCTGTGAATATTTATTAGAATAAATGAATTCCTCACAAAAGGAACATGCAACTAAATATAGTTAATTTTAATAGAAAAGATGATTTTTCGAGCAAGATTATTTTATACCAGAAAAGATGAATTATTCATAAAATTCATGTTTTTTCAACAATAATTGAAATCCCTAATAAACGAAAAAAATTGTCTAACCAGATAGTTGAAGTTATAACCAAAAAAGCAGTTTTTAACAAAAAAGTGAATACTTACAATTTCAGTGTAAAACATTAATTCAAAACAACAAAAAGTACATTTTCAACAAATGACTTCAGCATTCAACGAAATATAGATAAATCTCCAATCTAGAAGATGATTTTTCAATCAAAAAGAATAATTTCATACCAGAAAAGAAGGATTAACAATAAAATACACAAATTTTTTACCGAATATTGGGATTTTCAATGGAAAAACATCATTTTCCTACGACATTATTGAAAGTTGAAATTTTTACCGAGAAAGATCAATTCTCCGAATAAACATATGAAATCTCAACTAAAATATTGAATATTTAATTGATAAAATAGATTTTCAACCTAAAAGTGCAACATGCAACCAAATATAGTTGAATTTCCAACTGAAAAGATGCTTCTCAACGAAGAAGATTGATTTTATATCAAAAAGATGAGTAATAACAGAAATCTGACCAAATATTGGAATTTTCAATGGAAGAAGATGATTTTTTAACCAGATAGTTGAGGTGAATGAATCATGAAACAAAAAAATTGATCCTTGCCCAAGTGATTAAGCTTTAAACCAAGTAGTTGCATTTTTCACCTAAAAGGTGACTTCGAAAAAAAAAGTTGTGTTTTCGAGAAAATAATCAAATTTTTAACGAAACGAGATGGATCCCTGATCTAATGAACGAATTCAACTACATGGGAAGTTCTTTCATCTTAATTGAAAAGTCTACTATTATAGTTTTCATTCAGAACTCATGTCTCTACTTCTCAAATTCTTCTATTTGGTTGGAGATTAACCTACTTCTTTTCAGAATGATTAAAAAAATATATTGTATTTGAAATAAAATTTTCCTACTGAAAATATAAGTATCAATTTTTTGTTCTAAATTGATCGTATTTCGTTCAAAAATCATCTATTTGGTTGAAAATTAGGTTTAGGATCAAAAATTATTCTTTTCTGGTCAAAATTTGTCTGACTTTTCCGGATATTTGTATTTTTTCATGGAAAATATCTTCTTTGATATTGAAGATTAAACTGTCACCGAAAAAATCCGTCTTCTTGGCTTGAAAATTTCATTGTTTTTGCTTGAAGTTTTATCACTTTTTTTAAATAATTCGAACAATGAGTGGGAAATTGATCTTTTTGGTAGGAAAATCAACTCTCTTATGATAATTCTTCTTTTTGGCTTGAATTCCGATTTCAAAGTAGAACAGGTTAAATGTTTATTGTTAAATGTTTATTTAACTTCTTGATAAGAAATTCATCTTTTATTCGACAATTTAACTATTTTGTTGGAAATTCGTCCTTCTTGAGAAAATTCAATTTTTTTTTTTTTTCTTTTCAATAAATCTAAATTATTTTGTACATAAGTCGACTCGTTCTTATTTGGTTAGCTATGTAGAAATTTCTAACAGATTTTTCAGGAGACTGGTGCCCTCCTCAGTGTGCAACTTGACCAATAATAATTAGTTTACAATAATAAAGTGTGAACGAGTTACACCTACCCTGAAAAGGATTTGGCTTAATGATATAATAATAATAATAATAATAAGCATAATTGAAAATTGAACTATTCATTTAAAAACCCAAATATTTCGTGAAATGTTTCTTCTTCTGTTGAATACTCATATTTTTTGGGGTTTAAAAATTCATCTTCTTGGTGGAAGATTCAACTTCTTGATAAGAAATCCATGTTTCATTCGTAATTCAACTATTTTGTTATAAAATTGTCCTTCATGAAAAAGTTCGATTATCTATTCCTTTTCTCTTCAATAAAACTGAATTATTTTGTACAGAACTCGACTATTATTTGGTTAGTTATGTAGAAATTTCTAACAGATTCTGCAGGAGACTGGTGCCCTTATCAGAAGACAACTTGACCAATAATACTTCGTTTACAATACTAAAGTGTAAACGAGTTACACCTACCCTGAAAGGAATTTGGCTTAATGGTATAATAATAATAATAATAATGCCTTCCATCGAATCAAACTGAATTTCATCTAACTCATCGAATTCCATTCGTGATTATAGTCATTTCTAATATAAGAGCAAAATTTGAAGAGAAAAAATTTCATTTTTTACTTGTGGGGTAAAGCATGCTGTAACATTTCGATATCAGTCAGCAGTAACTTAATCTTAAAAACTGTATGCTCTTGCTCTAGGATAATGTCTAGATTTTTCATCATAATCCCCAATATGATACGGATTCTCATTCCATAATCCCATAAGGACACTCATTTCATAAATCCATACTAGGTCCTGATTCTGTAATCCAATTCCTATGCGAGTTCCTATTTCCATCCCCATATATCCCTCAATATTATCCTTCAGAAAACTGATAAAGTGAACCCTTTAAACAAATTATTCAACTTCCCATAGTTTGTGAAGTAAATAATAAGACTCACCCCAAAGTGGTCATGGTGACGATCGTATACCAGAAAGCTGCCGGTATCGATGTAAAGTTCGTTCCTTCAACGTTCTTCTCCGCATAGAACATGACAGTAGCGAAGATAATGATGGCCATCGCAAGGGAAAACACGAGGAACCCGAGCTCGGAAGCGCACGACTTGAGCGTATATCCCAGGATCCTTAGACCCTGGGAATGACGCGAAAACTTGAAAATTCGAAACACACGGAAGACTCTCAAGGTAACAAATGCCCCCGAAACATCGTCATTGTCCGTTATGGCTAATCCGATGTAATACGGCAATATGGCGACCACGTCTATAACCGACATGACCGATCTTGCAAATTTACATCTACTCGGTGCTGCGAACAACCTCAGCAGGTACTCTGCTGTGAAAATCATCACACAGGCCGTGTCCAAACAGAAAAATACAATCTTATATCTCTCCCCGCAGGATAAGGTTCCTGCTCGTCCAGGTCGATTTCCACAAGGGACCGTCTCCACCACGTTCGCCAGGACACTCACGGCGATAAAGAATCCCGTCACGTAATAAAATACGAGGGCTGCTGTCGAAATATGAGGATTCTGAAAAGCCCTCCACATCTTCTCTCTCATGTCTGTAAGTTGCTGGAGTGTCTGATCGCCGTTTTCACTGAGCTTGTCATCCATAAGTCGCTCGGCATTCTCTCGTTTCCTGTCTCTGTAGTCTTCATAACAACAATCGCCTATTACATCCGGCAGGATGCCAAAGAAAGCTAGCTCTTCGTCGTAGCTCGTCAGGCACTCGTGCTTCGGGTAGTGAAGTTTGCCTGTCCTATAATAGTTGAGGATATGCCGAAAGATGTCAGGATCCCGGTCGAAGAAGTACTCCTTACATTCCTCATCATAGAAGAACTCCCTCTCATTCGATCCTAGAAGGGTGTCTGGATATTTCTCCAGGGTGTTTCGCCAGGTCTCAAAGCGACGCCCGCTCACATTAATGAGCAGCTTTTCGTCATCAGCTTTACGCCGATCCTTGGGTATCGGCGGAGGAGGTAAAGGATGGGTGGCGATCGGCACCCATCCGATGGCAGCTGCTCGGGCGAACGGCAACCATGCTGCTACCGAGGCCATGTTAACCGATGGAAACTTCCTCCCGTCTGATTAAGGATCTCCTTTAATCTGTATCGTTTGGCCCAATCAGTGCCTTTCGGTAACGTCCGCAACTGCGGCACTTCTACCGATAACCCGGCGTACCAGTCGCCATCGTCACTCACCTACAAGAATTGAGTCTTTCACGGAAGATCTTAGAGATACTTCTTTCGAATACCTTGCACCTTGCTAATTAAATTTGTTATTTAATTAGGAAGCAGTTATTATTAACTGAAACTTCCCTTGGCGCGCACACGAGGCGTCGACGACGCCGGCGACGACGACAAAAGCTGCGGCGACGGCGACGTCGACGGCCGCGCCGACGACGATGATCTACGACCCCCTGCTTCAGCAAGGTCTCGTCTTGTTGTCCCCAAGACCATAGTTCGGCATCCCTCTAATTCTCGACACAAGGTGTTCACAGTAATCCTGACCTTACGTCGACTCTTCGCAGCCGGAACGACCACACACGCGGCAGCAGAACTAGCCAACAACGTCTTGGCACCTTGCCTTCCACCATTATCGATATACACTCGCTCTTGGTAATACTTCGATGTTCTGTTTCGCCCTTCTCTCGGGATTTATCCCTCACCAGCGATCCTTCGATACTACTGATCTTCCGGTCTTGTTATTAAGACAAGACCGCGCACTTCCTCAATCCCAGTCCAGGGCTGCTACATTCTCGAGCTCCCGGATTCCGGCAACTTCCACTTCGAAAGCTACTTAGCTGATGCGACCTTCATCACTGTCATTCCCGCCTTCTTCGAATGACAAGTCCCGGCTCCCCAGATTGATGCTACCATCCCTATCCTAAAATATTCTCAAACGTAAACACTTCCAAGGTTTTACAACTAGGTGGTCCACCAAGACTCACCACAACAACTCTAAGGTCTTGGGCTAAAGACCTTTCCAGCCTCTTCTCTCTCTTCTTCCTCTTCTTACCTCCTTATCTGCTTTCTAATAATCACAATTTGGGTCTCTCTTCCAAAAACATGTGGAACCCTGGCTTCAGAATCCACTCTCACAGGACCTAGATCCAAACTCAATCATCCCTGATCACAACAGGGTTCATTCGCCGTAAACTAATAATCACTACTGACATCCGATTGTTGTGATTCTTTCCTGATGATCCTATATCGCTCTCTTTCAAAACACAATTTGTGGAAGATGAGACTTAAGAAAGCTGAAAGTTGTGAGATGTAAGAAAGAAAAAGAGCCGGGAGATGCGAGGGATCGTTGCATATGCGGGATTTTTATTTAGAAGCGCGGTACGTGCGAAGATAGTTACCGCTCGATTCAAGCACGAGTCAAGCGCGAGTCAACCCGCTTGATGAGTTGGTCACTCGCGACTGTCGGAGCTTCCGAGGCTTTTGGGAGAGCCCGGCTCCAGAAGCATGCTCGCTCGCTCGCTACGAGGCGACGCAAGCAACGCTACGCAAACGTACCAACCTACCTATCTACCTACCTACCTAGCCAAAGTCCAAATTGATTTTTACGGGACGTCGGTGGCGACGCTCGGCGTCCTAGCGCAGCAACGTTCCGTTGCCCGGGCAACCCTCAAATATGACGTCATAGCACTCCTCCCTCTATGTGACTGCACTGGCCTCCTCCTCGCAGAATTATCTTTCTACCTCGCCACCAGAACCGCTAAAGTCTTCTCCTGCTTCCACCCTGTCCGCGGCTCTATTCACTATCACTATTGTCTATAGTAGCACTACTGCTCGCTCCATCTCTTTCCAGGTTACTAGTTGCCAGGGCCGTTCGTGGACAGCTTCGCGCTCCGGGCAACTGTTTAGTTTGCGCTACTCTCGAAAAATCGCGAAAAATTATTTATAAGTGCCCTCCGAGCCCTTTTCTCAAAGGACTGACGTGGGTAGCACTTAGAGATGCTCTTAGTCCAGTTGAGATTCTGATCAAACATACAGTTCTTTTTCTCTTTTAATTCAAGTTTAATAAGGTTTTAATTTTAGAAAATGTAATTTCATTTTGAAAGGATTACTTGTAATAGGAGGAAATTTATGTTATTATAATTAATTGGTCAGGAGCCTGCAATTACAGTACGCATTACATTACAGTGATTACCATCACACAGCTAATCCCAGAGATCATTTTCGATCTGAAGTTGGTTGAAAACTTTAAAAAAAATTAACATATCTATGAAAGGGCGTCCGCATGGAGAAGACCGTTATGACTGGCACTAGTTTCGGGAATATTTACCTTTTTCTAAGACAGAGTTGGAATTTTTATTACCAAATTTGAGTGAGGGATGATACTGAAGTCGGGGCCAAAAAACAAAAATCTGAAAGTCCAAAGTCTTTAGAATTCAATAATTTGGTCAGATTTATCAAAAAAAAAAATCTGCCCCCTGCGCGAGCACATTCTCGTGGCGCGCTACGCGCTCAGTTTATTTTTCGTCTCACGCTCCGCTACTTTTGTGTTTGATTAATTTCACATTGTATTCCATACATAGATTTGCAGATATTGCACAACGGTTGAAAACCTCTACTTTAATTAAGAATATTGAATTTATTTTGATTTTTGATGTAAAAAAGTTTTAAATCAGTCTACTTAAGGCTCTACTGGCATTAAAGGAACACATTCTCATCACAATACTCGCCCTCGAAATTTACATTTCGCATTGTTAAAACTTGTAGACCTTTTTCAGGTGAATAATTTTTTTATTCAATATTTCTTCTTTTCTCTTATTGTTCGGCTGGAGAATGGAATTTTTTTCTTTCTCAGGAAGCTTTATCGTGATTAAAACGAAAACTATACGTCTTTTTGAAAAATAGGCAATTTTATATTTGTAGATTCTTTAGGTAGAACTACTTTTATACTTTACATTTTTACATCTCATTCTGGATGAGAAGGTATTGGTTTTATTTGATGATTGACTTTCGCGGATTTGATCGAATCTCTACGTTTCGAGACCCCCTGAGTCAGAAAAATTGGTTTTTACGAAGGTGTGTCTGTTTGTCTGTAATCTGTGTACTCGATAACTTTCGAAAGAATGATTGGATTAGATTGCCCTTTGGCACACATTTTGAGGGACCGAAAATACAGGATGAGTTCGTTAACCAGCTATTTTGGATG
>WSXT02064389.1:0-12534 GCA_011762715.2 Neuroterus valhalla | reverse complement strand
CGGGAAGTTTTGAACTATACGTAAGTGTGAGTTTGTACACGTGTGTTTGTGTGAACTTCTCAAACTTCTGGCAACAGTAACTGCTCATTTTTAGTTCCAGTAGTTTGATCTCCTTATGTCTATTCTTCATGACGCCAGTACTCAAATTAACCACAACTTACACAAAACTTATCCAAATTAACTTTCTATGAAGGTGTTTGAAATGTTTTTTGAATCAGTTTTAGGCTGAATGCCAAATAATTATTATCGTTATAATCATAACACGGATAATAATTTGTATTGTCAATTGGACAAGTAAAATCGACTTTTATTCCCAAGAATTTCAAAAACCCGCCAGAAAAATGAGTTGACACATTTTATCACTAGATGGATGTCTCGGATATCTTTCTCGCAACAAAACTCATTATCAATTATTATAATTGCCAGTTATTTTTCGATCAGAAATTGCTTTTATGCAACTTAGCTTCGGTTGTACGTCATTAAACTGCAGGTGTGTACTATCCCGTATATTTTTAACATATTTACTTTTCTCAGTATTTAGAATAGAAATAGTATTACTTGAATACTACATAAGGATCCAGTGCTTTAACTTAGCTTTTACGTGCGCCTGATTTCCAATCGATACGAAACTGTACGTAAATTGCAGAAAAGGAATTTCTCAATTTGCATCGCTATCCCCTTTGTATTCTCATACTGATCCAACAATTGAAGATTATTCAGTGATTAAGGATGATTCACCTACTATTCTCGAGAATTATATTTTAATGGAAGATGACGATGTCTTTGCCGATCCTTCGACATCCATGTTCGAAGAATCTGAGAATAATTGTTGTGATAAAAGTCATTACATCGGAATAGAGGTTCTTAAACAAATGAAAGAAAAATTTTTACACTCTGGGAGTAATTTAGAGATAGTGTTACTTTTGACTCTTGCTAAGAAATTTTAGGGCTGCAGAAGATTGGCTGAAGAATTCCTTGCTTCTGAACGCCAAACTAGAAAGGCTAAGAATTCAATAGCTGAGATAGATATTTCAACTTCTCCTAATTTAAAAAAAAACTGAAAACTTTAGATTCCGAGATCAGAAATTCGGTCAAAAATTTTACCTTGATGAATCGACTCTCAAGTTGAGAAAATATTGGTCATCATCAGAAAGTGATATTTTCCCGAAAAAACCTGTGAGGCAAAGAAGGAAGGGAAGAGCACATACACTTTAATAAGCAAATTATTTGCCTGAATTTTCGATGTGAAAGGCGGAGGGACTCACACCAAAAAGTCACCCCGAATTATAAATTTATTTTGCTTTGTAATTTTTTACAGGCCGAAAATAACAGTTTTACGAACAAATTATACAAAGTACAATTGAATCAGTACCTAATGGACGGTACGTCTTGATCATGGCGCCTTTCTGCACTGCGGCGCTGAAACGGCGCGCAAAAAGTGTTATATATCTCCACCAATTTCTTTCGCGTTAATTTCGAGAATGGCCCATTTTGAAAGGAAAAAGTAAAGCTTATTTTTGGAAATCATTTTGGGAAAAAAAATTAACGGCCGCACATGGAGAAAAACACGAATATATGTTTAAATTTAAAAAATGAAGCTCAAATAATTTTCTTTATCCAGAATAATTTCCTTCAGCGTAAAGTTGATGAGAAAAATTCCCAAAACCTCCATTAAATGTTAATTTCGCTAAGTTTTGTAGAAGTTGTGGTTAATTGAGTATCGGCGTGCATGGTAAAAGGTTAAAAATTCGAGACCATTCGGGTGCACTTGACGAATTTTGCTCCGTATATTGTTCAATTTTAAATCTATGCAGACCACCTGTCTACAAAAGCCTTGATTTTTCTACACAAAACTATTATTTTTCCACGAAAAAGTCCTTTTTTGTATCAAATGGTTTATCTTTTGAACAAATAGTTGTATTTCTAAATTTTAAACTCTCAAAGAAGTGATTATCACTAAGAAGAATGAAAGAATAAAATGATCGAATTTCGAACAAAAAGGGTGAATAACAAAAAAGTGGATTTTTAACAAAGTACTTCAAATTTCCATCAAGTGGTTGAATTTACAACCAAGAAAGATGCATTTTGAACAGAAAAATAATATTCAACCATAACAATAAATTTCCAACTAAGATAAATAATATTCTACTCGAAATGTCAAATCCTAAAAATTACATTGATTTTCAACAAAACTGTTAAATTTTAAAATTTTTAATTTAAAAAATAATAGTTTCATTTTTTTATTCAGTTGTTGAATTTTCAAGACTTGATTAGAAGAAAATATAAAACTTTGTGGAAAAAAATATGAATCCTTGAAGAAACATGTAGTAGTTGATATCCGGATAAAAAAAAATTTGATTTTGAACCTTAAAGTTTTTGGTATTCAATCGAAAACAGTTGAGTTGCAAAAAAACTCTTTGAATAGACAACCAAAATAGAATTATTTACAACCAAACGGTTGCATTTTTAGCTAAAAGAGATGAAATTTAACCGAAAAGCTTCACTTACGAAAAAAAAGACGAATTTCCGACAAAATGTACGATTTTTCAACATGAATATTTTCGAATAATAATTTTTAACTGGAAATGGGACATATAGATTATCAATTCAAATATCTATTTTTGCAGAATAAATTATTATTCTAGACCAAAATGATTGATCCTGAACAAAAAATAAGAATTTTAAACAGAAGAGTTCATCATTAAGCAAAATATTTTTCAATTCTCGATCGGATTAGGGATTTTATTTTTGAGACCAGGAGACCAAAAAAATAACGTTGATAAAACTTAAGGCGGAATAGTCAAGTTATATCAACCATAGAGTTGTTTTTCGCATCAAGAAGATTCATTTAATACCGAAAGTCTAATTATCAAAACGAAATACATGAACTTTCAACCAGTTGGTTGTATTTTTGATTGAAGAACATCGCAGTTTTTAACCAGACAGTGGATTTGTCAACCTAAGAGATACATTTTTAACCAAAAAAGTTATGGTTACACTTTCAAATTGAAAAAAAATTAATGTTAAGTAATGAAATCAAATAAATTCTCATGAAGATTGTAGAACTTTCTAACAAAGCGATGAGTCTTCAACAACAAAAAAAAGATTTCTAACAAAGAAGTTCAATTTTCAACCAAATAGTTGAATTTTTCATCAAAGAAGATGACATTTGATCACAAAATAGTTGCGTTTCTAACAAAAAGGAAATTCATTTTAATCGAGCAGTGAAATTTCTAACCAAAAGAGAATAATCTCGAACAAAAGATATTTGAAAAAGCAACCAATAGAGATTGACTTTTATTCAAAAATGTTTGGATTTTTGTATTGAAGTGTACGGTTGCACGGCCATGTTTTTGAGAAATTGGCAAACTTTGTTATAATTTAGCAACAAAAATTGTATCAAATCTGCGATTTCAAGATAACATGTATAATGATAAAAGTTTATAATTTTACTGAAAGTGAGAACATAAGCGACAACCGTTAATTCAGCTTAATGCTACGTGAAGCTTGATTATATAAACCTAGCCTCTGCTAATCTGTCCAACGAAATTCAGGATTGAAAGAAGTCAATCAGTTCCCGATTGAAAAGAATGTTTTGGTTTATTTCGGTGCTTCTTACAATCAAAAAAGCAAACAAATAAAAAATGTATTTTCAGAAAAACTCCATTTTCATATTTTTTCTGCAAAAGATCTTCGGAGACGCGCAGGTAAATGTCGGGCCGCCTTTACAAGCTGAAAGTTAGGTTAAATCGATGGAGGTTACAATGATGGGGAACAACACAAAAAGTGTTCCTGAAGTTTCAGAGAAGTTTGGATCGAAAAATCGTTTCGCGATTCGTTTTCTCCCGTTTTGGTTCATATTTTTATCCTTTATCCATAAAATTTTTTTTTTGAATATATAAATAATTGTCAATATCGTGGATGGAAACTAATAAAAATACGCAAAGTTTCCAAAAACTTTTCGAAAACTTTTCTCCAATTTGTAAAAAAAGTTCTTGATTTTTACGCTTGTTACTTTTATTAATGATCATTTATTATAATTTTTTAAGTAGAACTTGTCTTGTTTTAGTAATATGACCCTTATGTTTACCATTCGCGAACCAGAAATATACTGCATCAACTCATTCGACGGATAAATTTTGAGAGGAATATTTTCTCGTCATTCAGATTCGCTGAGAAATGTTCTTTGTCGAAGAATTGAAGACGAAACGTACTCTTTTGATGCAACCCAAATTTCCATTATTGAAAGAATGCGAACATTCGTTTATTTTAAAATGTAACTTCTTCCATTTACAAGAATAGCGAATGTATTTTTCCTTTTTTGCCTCGCAAACTAAAAGTTAAACTTCCAAGTAGGAGAGGCATGGAAGGAAAGGAAAAGGTACATCGTTGCCGATCATTTGAGGAAAACAGTAAAATAAAAAAGTACGAAAATGCAAGTGTTTCTTCCAATAGGAGAATTAACGTTTCATTGCAAGAGTCTGTTTTGCGAGCAATGAACGACTTTCCAACATTAGGCTAGTAGTGGTAATCTTGCATTGTTCAATCGTTGCTGATGTTCCACTTTAGTATATTTATCGGAAATGAAGTACACTATTGTAGGAAATCCATGCGCTGACGCGCCGGCTAAACGTGCTGCTTGCCTACTATATTGTGCGCGTAGGTGACAGGAGCAGAGCAAGTGTAACATAACTTGAGCATTTTCATTTGGCTGCTCAGCGTCACCTTTTTGTCGGTTTAGAACATGCATGTGTGATAGTACTTTATAAAAATTATGGGTGCACTTTTTTAGTGCAAAATTACTGAAGGAAAGGGGTAAAATAACTTATTATGCACCTAGGGGGAGAAGAGGGATTTTTTCCGACGCGTGGATGTTTTCAGTACAAGTCGTAGGCGAGCAGGTATAGCGAGCCGGAGACGAGAACTGAAAACATACACAAGTCGAAAGAGTTCCTCTCTCCTTTGGCGCACAAGATATTTTTTATAATAAAAGGATGATTTCAGCCATTTATTGAAATACAGTCATGATTCCAGACAATATTGGAGTTCGGAAAAAGTTATCATGATCGAAGAGGAGTTCAGAAGTTCAAAATTCATTTTGAAAATTTCTATAAATTCCCTGAAATTTATGCTCATTTACGGGAATTTCCGGTCGTTTATAGTAATTTTACAGAAAAATATGGTGACTCATCATAAATCACCAAAAATACAATTTTGAATATTTCCATACATTTCCGCAGATTCATGGAAATTTTCCGTAATTTACAGTATTCTCACAGGCAAATTATGGTAACTTGAGATAAATTTTCCAAAACTCAATTGAATAATTCTATAAATTTCCGGAAACTTATGGATTTTCTTGGTCTTTTATAGTAATTTTACAGGAAAATATGCTGACTCACCATACATCAGACGAAATTCTATTCTGGAAATTCCCATAAATTTCTGGAAATTTCTGAAAATTTTCGTAATTCATAGTATTTCCACAGGCAATTTATGGTACCTTAAGATGAATTTCCCAAAATTCAATTAGAAAATTTCCATGAATTTCCGGAGGTTCATGGGAATTTTTGGTTATTTATGGCAATTTCACAGGAAAATATGGTGACATACCGTAAATCATCCAAAATTCCATATTGGAAATTTCCATAAATTCCCGAAAATTTATGGAAATTTCCGGTCATTCGTGGCAATTTCATAGGAAAATATGGTAACTTACCATAAATCATCAAAAATTGAATTTTGAAAATTTCTATAAATTTTCCAAAATTCATGAAAATTTTCAGTAATTCATATTATCCTTACAAGAAATCTATGGTAACTTGATATCAATCACTCAAAATTCAATCTAGGAATCTCTACTGATTCCGGGAAATTTATGGGGAATTTCGATAATTCTTGCTAATGTTACAGAAAAATATAGAGACTTATTATAAACCATCCAAAATTCGATTAAAAAAATTTCCATAAATTTCCGGAAATTTCCCTTAGTTTATAGTATTCTCGCAGGCAAATTATGGTATTTTGATGTAGATTTCAAAAAATCCCATAAAAATTTCTATAAATTGCCAGAAATTCATAGAAATTTTCGGTAATTCATCGTAATTTTACAGGAAAATATGGTGACTTACCATGTATCACACGAAACTGTATTTTAATAATTTCCATGGATTTCTGGAAATTTCTGAAAATTTCAGGCAATTTATATAGGCAATTTATGGTATCTCAAGATGCATTTCTCAAAATTCAAATTAAGAATTTCCATAAATTTCCGCAAGGTTATGGAAATTTTTAGTTATTTATGGCAATTTTACAGGACAATATGGTGACTTAACATAGACCACCCAAAATTCTATTTTTGAAATTTTCATGAATTTCCGGAAATTAATGAAAATTTTACGTGCAATTTATGGAACCTTGAAATGAATTTGCCATAATTCAATTTGAAAATTTCCATAAATTTCCAGGAAGGTATGGAAATTTCCCAGAATCCAATTTGAAAATTTCCATAAATTTCTGAAAATTTATGGAAACTTTCGGTATTCATGGCAATTCCACAGAAAAATATGGTGACTCACCATAAATCAACCAAAATTAATTTTGAAAATTTTCATGAATTTCCGGAATTTATAAAAGTTTCCGTAATTCGTAGCATTCTCACAGGCAATCTGTGGTAACTTGAGATAAATCACCCGGAATCCGATTAAAAAATTTCTATATATTTCAGAAAATTTTCGGTTATTCATAGTAATTTTACAGGGATATATGATAACTTACCATCAATAACTAAGAATTTATTTGGGGTAATAATGTATTTCCACAGGTAATTGATGGCAACTTAAGATAAGCAACCCAAAATTCAATTTGAAAATTTACATCATTTTCAATACCTTTCCTGAAATTTTTGGGTACTCACGGTTATTTTGTGAGTTGTGTATGATAATTTTCCATAAATTACCGTAAGATTCTATGATCTACAACCAAAATTTCCTCAAAGCTTTTACGGTGATAGGGATGATTATCGTAAAATGAAAGCTTATAGATGTATGATTCTCATTATTCACCTTTGACGTCACTTTCCACTCCCTAGGAAGTAGAAAGTACATTTTACTCCCTAGGGAGTGAAAAGTAGAGCTTTAGCCTCGCTTCATAGGTGTTGAAAAGGCCTGAAATCATGCACGTGTGTTAAAAAGAATTTATTTTTGTTTCAGGATGCTCTTGTATAGTGTACAGCAGTTCCTATAGTCCTGCAGGCGGCACATTCATGTCTCCCGACTTCCCAAAACGGTATCCAACGAATATTGATTGTCTGTTGTATACTTTCGTTGGTCAACCAGGAGAAATCGTGCAGCTAACATTTCATCAGTTCAACACCGGCCCTTCTCGTTCTGAGTAAGTAAAATCTTTGATTCAAAAATAATCCACAAGAATCTCAAACCGCATTCCAGCCTATGTGGGAATCTCAAACAATTTCTATAGCTCTTACCTGATTCCTGGTTGCTCCAAGGAATCCGAAGATAACTTGATTCAGACAAAATCTCTAGTGACTGCAATTTAATTTCCTAGATTTAATGATTGTCTCGCAAACTTTTCTAAGCTTACAAGATTTTTTAGTATGAAAATTCCTCTTTCCTATGACCTGTCTTTTAGATCGAAAGCCATTCGGATCCTTCTAATTTTCCTATTTATACGTAAACTAGACATTTTGACTCTCTATTGGAAAAACATAGTTTCAAAAATTGAAAATGAGTCATAACTTCTTCTTGTTCCTAGTACAAGAGACCACAATTCTTTCCACGCAATTATGCTCCAAATTATTCGCAGATTAAGGAGCGGACAGTTATGAATCACATCAGGAGGTTTATTACAGCTACGCTGAAACCTCACCAAGCTTTTGATACATTTGAGAACAGAGTCAGTAAAATATTTGGTTTCAGAGAGCAATGAACGAATGATCATGCGTTTCTTTTACCAGTTTATCATCTTTCTCCAAGGCTTGACGACAGGCACTTTGAGCTTGCTCTTTTTTCCAAACCATTAGAGAATGAATCATAAAACACGAAAAAACTAATAGAAAATCTACGAAACACAATCAATGAATTACGCTTCGATAAAAGTTGACGATTTTTCATCATTGCATACCATTAAAAAATTTACAAAAAGGCCCTACAACTCGCTTGTTGTATGATAATGAAGGTTATATAAAAAACACTGTGTGACAAAAACAAAAAAACGAAATATACTTTTATGAAGACGTATCACAAGTTGTAGGTCTAGTAAAACTAAGAAAAATGGTAGGGGAGAAATTTCAAATACACCTCCAAAATCTCATTTTATGCCCAAAAAACCGTTTTTGTGTAGTTTCATGTGAATGATCACTCATAACTTCTCTAATTTTTATTCGATTTACAATCTTGTTTTTTGATTTGAAAGGTGAAATGCAGACCTTTTTGACAATCTGTTGCGCATGTTGGCGAAATAAAAACTGACGATACTGCAGTTGAAAGTATTAGCAATTTTTCTATTTTTTAATCATTTTTTTCAAATTTGACGATATTTTTACGACATCATTTTATATTTGGGATTTTTTTAATACAATATTTCGAAAGCAAATTTCATTCCGCGTCGACTGAGCTATTCTCGAATCAATTTCGATTAGAATTGACGGAGTTGTGTACATTTTGAGATTTTAAGAATTTTTTGGTAAGTTTGCATGTACGTAGTTGACGTCGAATTTGAATTAGGGTGCGTTATGAGGGATGGAATTGAAAGCAACCATCAATATAGGTTTGTAATTTTTATTTATTATTGTGGAGAGTAGGAGGATATTGGAACGAAGAAAAGAAGATTGCGACAAGGAAATGGATGAGGGCGAAAAAGTATGTGGAAGAGTTCAAGAAACATGTATGAAGAGAAAGTAGGAGGAAACGGTATCCCAAAGGAGGAGGTTGCGACAAGTAAAATGATAAGGGCGAAGAGTTCTGAATGGGAGGAAGTGGAAAGGAGTAAGAGGACAAAAAATAATCTTTTGATAAGAGGGCTAGGGTGAAGGAGCAGGAAAGAATGAGAATGTGTAAGCAATACTACAAAGCATAAGAGGGGTTTGAGAAAAAAGGAGTCAAAGTAAAGCTAGAAGTGAACGAATAGAAAAGAGCGGCTGTAAACTTGATATGAGAGAAGGAAGCTTATTGAAACAAGAGCTGAAAAGTTGGGTGGGAGAGTTCAAGAAACATGAATGAAGAGGAAGTAGGAGAATCTGAAAACAAGAAGGAGGAGGCGACGTGTAAGCGATGTGTAAGCAAGGCTTCAAAGCATAAGAGAGGTTTGAGGGAAAAGTAGTCAAAGTAAGGCTAGGGGTAAAAGAATAGAAACGAAGCGGCTGTGAACTTAGGAAGCAGGCCACATAATTTTTGGGTGATGCGAGGTAGAAGAAGGAAGAGAGATAAGGGGGTTGTACAATGTTCACGATCCCTAGTGGAAAAGGAGATAAATTAGGAGAATGCTGAATAACAGGGCAAGGTAGACGGTGCATGAGGAAGGTCGTTAAGAATCCAGATGAGAAATGGTGAAGAGTGGTAAAAGATATGAGGCAGGCATCAGAAGTATTAGAGATAGTAGTGGTGTTGGTAAGAAAATATTAAAAAGGTGAGATGAGACGGATGAAATAGAAAATTTGGAGGTTGTAGGAGGGCATAGAGGAAAGACTTGGAGAAGTAGATGATAGAACAGACATGAGAGGAGGAAGCTTGGTGAAATACAAGCTGAAAAGTATAAGGGGGAGTCTAAGGAACATGAATGCAGAGAGAAGTAGTCCGGAATGCGAAGTAGAAGCAGGATAAGAGATTGGGGGTTTTTACAATGTTCATGATCCCCGGTGGAAAAGGCGATAAATTCAGAGCATGTAAAGGAACAGCGGTAAAGGTTGGATATAAAAGAACAGAAGAAGAGGAGAGAATGCTGGTTTCATATGAGAAGAGAGAGGAATTCAGAATGTGCAGGTAGGCTCTTTCGCAAGAAGTAGGCGGTTGAGCAAAAGCTGGTGATCGAATGGTACAGGTGCTCTTTCAGAATGTGGTAGTGGTGAAAAAAAAGATAGGGTATCCTAAGGTTCTTAAAGGAACTGATTGTTGTAGGTCTAGTGGAAACGAGGTAGGGAAACAAGCAGTTGACCGAAGGGGTTCAGGTAGGGTTTCCGGGAGGTAGTCAGATTGAAGAAGAGATGAGAAGGATGGACAGAGTAATATGGCGAGAAGATGGAGTCACAAATAAAAAGTAAGGGAGGTCACAAGCAGCAGGCTTAGACAAGGAATATACTGAGGATGGCTTTTTGGTACACCAACAGATGGTCGCATTTTCATGAATGGATCGGTAGGAGTTGTCGCCAGTGATGCAAGAGATTGAAAGGGTAAGGAAAGTGTATGTAGATGCGGCAGATAGGTTAAAAGGTAGTGTGGACAGGATTTCGGAGGGTTACTAAATGAATAACAGGTTGAAAAAGGGGTGTCTACTTAGCTCATTGCCATTCCCAATTTTTAAGGCGGACATAGAAAGGAAGCTCAAGGAAGGTGCTTCAGGAGGAGTAAAGACAGAATAGGGTTAGCATTTCGTCACTTCCGTGGGAAGATAACGTAGAGCTATTGGTGTCTAGTAAGAGAATGCTGCCAGCGAAAAGAGAACAGAAGATACGATAGAAAGATGGAGGACGAGAGACAAATGTATTCCAAGAAAAATGGTCTGGATGAGGATGAGGCGAGAGGAATCTACAAGGAGGTAATGAAGTTGTATAAAATTCTTGAAAGGAATGGCATGGAAAAAGATATGGTTGAAAGAGAGCAGAGAATACGAGGGTCAAGGTTCAATATTAAATATAGGTGGATTATGACAAGGGAGAGAGCGCGATGTTTGTGCGGGAATTTAGAGGAAGAAAGTAAAGCAATGATGGCGTGTAGAAGTATCCAGGGTTTCAGTAGGTTCGGGCTAACTTAGAAGATGTGAATATATAAATTCTGTGGAACGGAGTATACAAAGGTATGCAATGTTCTAGAGAATGCGAGGAGGATGAAAAACGTTTTCAACAAGGAGAAAATTATTTTCGAAGTAGAGAATGGAAATGTTGTGAGTTTAGTAAACAGCCAAACATGAAGAGGGTTGATCCCGTATTGTTGAATACACAACGACACACAGAAGAGGGTGAGTTGTAAATTTGTGTTGCACATTGCACTTGCTATCAAGCTTACACTGAGATAGTGTCAAGGGAACCCTTCGGCAACGAGTAATCAACTAAGGTGGTTCAGGGAGTGTCTTCTGTTTCGTCCTGCTTCAGGAGTTCAGGAGCGTCTCTGTAGACACAGGTTTATCGCTTCCTGAAATTCACCCTTCCGCATCAAATTCCCCATTCCCTTTATCCGTCGTCTCACTGTCAATTTACTTCGCGGGACTCCATCTTAGTAGCTTAAATGGGGTTGTAAAAAATTTATTGTCTGTGTTTCTCTTGAGATAAGACATTTAGAGTAAGTGAAGCTCCTGATATCGGTTTTTGTATCTATACAGAAGAAGTTTGCAGAGTTGTTTTTTTTTGGTGAACTGATGTAGAATATAAGTATCGATTATTTTTTCATGTTTTGGTTGTAAAGAAATAAATTATTAATTTAATAGTATTTTCACATACCAGCAGAAGAGTAAAAAATTCATCGGATTCAATGTTTTAGAGAAAATTCGGCTCTTGGGTTCCAAGTTCAACTATTTGGTTGAAAAGGATATGACTTGTTAGAAGTTCGAAACGTTGGTGAAAGATTTTTTCTTAAATAAAATTTATAGTTTTTTTCAAGGATTCGACTCTATCGTAGGAACTTTTTTTTCGAAATTAATTTATTTTAGTAACAAATTCGAATATTCAAATGAAGAGGACCTTCTTCATTTGGGATTCAAATCCTTGAGCGGCAAGTCAAGCCCTTTTTCAGAACAATCTGAAAATTGGGTTATTACAAGGTTTAATGTTACCAATACATATTTTACATGTTCGCGATTCGAATCTTTCGTGGAATATCCTCCTCTTCTGATAAAAAATGGAACTTTTTCTTTTTGAAAATTTACAATCCAATTTTTTTTCCAATCTTGTTTTAGTTGAATAAAAGCTCATTTGTTGAAAATGAATATTTTCAAGTTGAAAATTGAACTCTTTTTTCGTAGATTTGGATTTTCTATCTGAAAATATAAATGTAATGTTGATGATTCGTTTTCTCGGTTAAAAATTTACAGTTTGGGTCAAACTTGTTTTCATCTTGACCGTTGAAAACTTCTGCGATTTGAGAAATCCCCATACTTTTTTGTTTCGTATTATAAATCTCTAATCGTCGAAAACTGGAGAAATAAGCTGAAAAATAACACAGGCCGACAAGGTTTCAGAACCAGAAACCAGAATATACTTTTCCGAAGGTTTTCGGTGCGCTGAACAAATTCTGGCCTCAGAATTGCTCCATCACGTCAGGTTTTCGAGATATTCTAACCTAAAAGTGCGAAAATTGCGTTTTTTGC
>WSXT02064378.1:0-12535 GCA_011762715.2 Neuroterus valhalla | reverse complement strand
AAACGTGGAGATCCGTTGAAAATTCAAGATGTGAAATTTCAGACGATTCTAATACTTTCTCAATCATAAATGATGAGGATGTAAAAAAGTAATGTTTTAATGAAATAGTTGAATTTGAAAGTGGAAAAAAGATTATTATCAACCAAAAATGGAACAGTAACATTTTTAGTTTGAAAACCCAATTTTAAACCAAGCATAAGTGTTTTCTACTAAAAAAAAAAATAATCTTTCACTGAAGGAGAAGAGTTTTCAAACAGATAAACTAAGTTTTACTGAAAGAGATAAATTGGCAACAAAAATTTGAATTCTCATATTTGAAATTAAAAAATGGATGTTTAACTAAACAGATAAAATTTTAACTAAAACTATTGAATTTCCAATTGGAATAAGTCGAATTTTCAGTGAAAAATATTACTTATAACAGAAAAAAATGAGTTCCAATAAACAAACAAAAATAACTTCCAAATAAATTATTACAATTTTCACGAAAAATTGATTTTCAACCAAAAAATACAATTTTTCAACAAATTGGCTGAAATTTGAACTTTTAACGAAATAATTAAATTTTGAATTCAAAAAGAAAAATTTTTACCGAATTGTCGAATTTTGAAAAAGAAAAAATCAATTTTCCACCAAAAATGAAACACTCCAATTATTAATTGAATTGATTTTCAACCAAACTGATGAATTCTGGGGTATAATGATGAATCATCAAATTAATAGATGTATTTTAAGCAGAAAGAGCATTTTTAACGATCAATTAATTTTCTACAAAAAGGAAAATTTTTCATGAAATAATCATAATTTTAACCAGAGGTGAATTTTGAATCAAAATAATGCAACTTTGACAAAAATTTTGAACTATAAAAATAATCATTTCTACCCAAAAAGTGGAATAATAACGTTTTTGGCTTCGGAACATAATTGTTGAACGAACATAAGTGTTTTCAACAAGATGAATTTTCGAATAAAACAAAAAATATTCAACTTGAATGGTAATCCGTAATAAAAATTTTTTAAACAAGAGAATTCACTTTCGATGAAAAAGATAATTTTCTTCAAAAATATCGATTTTCGAACAAAATATGTGAGTTTTCAACAAGAAAAGATCAATTTTTGACTTAACATGAAACAATTGAATTTTCAGGTGAAATGATGAATCTTTACCTGCAATGAATGTATTTTATGTGAAAGAGATGGTTTTTTTTACCATAAAGAATAATTTTCTACGAAAATAATTTAAAAATCATGAATCCGTAATGAAGAATTTAAACAAGTTTCCTATTATGATTCAGAAATATTTCTTCTTTGGAATACTTTTCTACTCTAGAGACTGCTTGGAATACTTCCTTTATCGAAAATTAAGAAGAGGGACTTCAAAATTATGACGAATTTGAATTGGAGGAACGATTTTATAGCTTAAAATTTGAACATTTTGTTGAAGGAGTACATTTTTTGGTTGGGAATTAATTTTTGGCTAAAAATGCAATAATTCTGCTTAAATATTAATTTTTTCAGTTGAAAATTCGTTTTTCTGGCTTGAAGTTCAATCGCTACAGTTAAACATTTACAGTTTTGTTTGAAAATGTAACAATTTTTTTTATGGAAATTAAATTTTTTTGGCAAAGTTGCATTATTTTGATTCAAAATTTACCTCTGGTTGAAATTGTTATCATTTCATGAAAAATCTTGGTTGAAAATCGAATACATTCAAAATTGTATTTTTTGGTTGAAAATTAATTTTTCGTGAAAAGTTGAACTATTCTAGTTGAAAGTTCATCACTACAGTTAAAAATTGGTCTTTCTGGTTTGAAATTCAACTACTTCAGTTAAACATTTATATAATTTCATTTATTCCTTCATCATTTTGTGTAAAAATTGTAATAATTTATTTGGATGTTATTTTTTTGTTTGTTGAAACTTATTTTTTTCTGTTATAAGTATTTTTTTTTTTCACTGAAAATTCGACTTATCCCAATTGAAAATTCTATAGTTTTAGTTAAAATTCTATCTGTTTAGTTGAACATCCATTTTTTTTCAATTTCAAATATGAGTATTCAAATTTTTGTTGCCAATTTATCTTTTTCAGTAAAACTTAAATTATCTGTTTAAAAACTCTACTCCTTCAGTTAAAGATTCTTTTTTTTTCTTGTAGAAAGCACTTATGCTTGGTTTAGAACTGGTTTTTCGAACTAAAAATGTTACTGTTCCATTTTTGGTTGAGAATAATTATTTCGTTACTTTGAAATTTGACTATTTTGTTAAAACATTACTTTTTTTCCTCAGAAAATGATTCTTTCTATTTGGAAATTAATCTTCTTGTTCGGAAATTTACCTTCATGGTTGAGAATTGAAGTGATCCAGTTAAATATATTACCTTTTTAGTTGAAAATTCGTCTTCTTGTTTTGAAATTTGAATTGGTATTCAAAGTTAAGCATAGATATGCCGAATAAGTAAACTTGTTCATGATCTACAGGGTGGGGGAGAGTAGGGCTAGACATCGCTTGAGGGAGAGCAGTAGAAGAGGAGGCAGGTGTGTCACTCGTGCATTGGAAGTGACGTAGGCTCCGGTCACTAAGATAATTTTTCGCAGTCATTAGCTACGGCCTGGGAAATGTTGGGAGCAAATAGTCAATCGCCCCTTGAGGCAGCTTAGGGGGTTGCGTCCACTGGAAGGGGAAGAGACACCAGGAATCAACGGAGGAAAAGATGATCGCCCGACAAGAGAATGTTAAGGAGGATTTTAGGGTAGGAGGAGCTAATAAGGGCAGAATGGATGAAGGGGGTAGAAGAGGCTTCAGGAAGAATGAGGGAGTCCATATCGAACCTTTGTCTCCTTGGTTGCGACAGACCAGATCCTGACAGTCTGATCGTTGGAGCAACTGGCGATGAATTCTCCGCAGGGGCTGATTCTGGCCATCCTGACCCATTCCCTGTGTCCAATCAGAGTTTTTACACAGTAACCCGTCGCGACTTCCCAAATCTTGATGGTCTTGTCCCGCGAAGCGCTCACTATGAAGTCACCCTGGGGCATAAACGTCACTGACGCCACATTGTGATCGTGTCCGTGCATAGTCTTGATGCAGGAGAACGACTGGCTGAAATCCCAGAGCTTTATCGACATGTCAGAACTACAGGAGACTAGCAGCTTTCCCGTTGCATCGAAAGCGATGTCCTGTACGCTGTCCGTGTGTCCTTTCAGTGTCCGCTCAAACTCTCCACTCTCGAAATCCCACACCTGAATGAACAATAAATAAAGATGATTATAAATGAAGATCGAAAAATTGAGATTAAAAATCTATAATCAAATGGAACAGGCAGAGTGACGACAGAGAAGGGATTTCGAAATTCCCGTACTTTTACCTGACATTTTCCTGACTGGCGATAGAATTCCCTGACTACTTTGGGGCTATTTTTAGCCACGATACAAGGTAGGTTGATTGCTCTAGAATTAGTACAGTCGCCTTTTCAACCCTTCCCCTCGTAAATTTAGGCAATAATCGCCTTTATTCAATCATTTGGAACTTCACGGTTTACAGCACAGTACTTCAAAATTCACTCAGCCACGTACGAAAGAAACCCCCCCCCCCACAATTTTCCCCTTACAACACAAATTTTATGATCAAGGTAGACGATCTTTTAGTTTCAGATCAAATTGTTGAACTTTCAAGCAAAAGATAGGCATTTCTACACAATAGTTCAATTTTCGGACCAAAATGGAGAATTTTTCAAAGAAAATGGAATTTTAATGCAAAACAGATGCATTCACATTCGAACGAGACGAGTTTTCAACAAAGCGGCAAAATTTTTGAACAAAAGAGATGGATTCTTGAACAATAATTTGAATTTTTGAACAAAGTACTCCTATTCTCAACTGAATAAATAAAGTTTGAACAAAATGGTTAAATTTCTAACAAAGTAATTGATTTTCCAACAACCAGAAAATATTTGAATTTTGAATCGGAAGCAGTTAAATTTTCGAACAATAAAGATGAATTTTCAATCAAACGTTTAAATTATTAACACAACAATTGGATTAATAAAAATGAAAATAATAGTCAAATCTTCATGAGAATAATTAAATACCTGAAACAGAAGTTCAACTTTTAACCAAGTATTTCAGTTTTCAACCAATACAGATCGATTCATAAGGAAGAATGTAATTATTGATATTTCAAGACAAAAAAGTTTTAGATTTAAATAAAAAAAAGTTGAATTTGACTAAAGAGATGAGTTATAAACAAAAAATTTCTTATGTTGATATCCTAGGATAAAAAGACTCCAATTTAAAATCAAAAACAATTGGATTGAAAAAAAGATGGAATTTCTACAAGAATTTAATTTCCAACCAGAAAAGGTCTTTCAGTTGAGATAGGAATTTCATTAAATAGGTCAATTCTAAACTAAAATTATTCAATTTTTGAACTAAAATGTAATAGTTGAATTTGCAGTTGAAGAAATTAATTTTCAACAAAAAAAAATGCTGATTTACAAAAAAATAGTTCAAGCTTCAATGAAGAGGTAGAACTTTAGCTAATAAAATTACAATAATCCAAATTAATTTAATTTTCAAGCAAGTATATAGTTGAATTTTTGTTCAAGAAGATTGATTTCCTATCAAAAAAGATCAATTCACAACAATGAACATGAATTTTAAACCAAAATGTTGAATTTCCAACTACAAACGATCAATTTTTGAACAATAATGGAACAGCTAAATTTACAGTAAAAAATTCAATTTTCTAGAGAAAAGTACTAATTTCAACGGAATAGTAAAATTTGCAAGTGAAGAGATGGATCTTCAATTAATAAAATGAATTTTTTACGAAGAAGTTCAAGTTTCAAATGATATGCCAAAAAAGAAAAGATTTCATTTTTGAATGAGAAACAATCGAATTCACATAGGAAGATAAGTTCTCAACAAAAAATACAATAGTTTATATTTCACGAAAAAAATATTCATGTTGAATAAAAAAGTTGAAGTTAAACATAAAAGACGAATGTTCCGAAAAGAGGGGTTGAATTTTCAGTACAAATGACCAATTACCCATTGAAAAAAGCAAATCTTCAAAAAAATAATTGAATTGTTGATGAAGTAGACACATATTTGAATTCTGCTGTCCCAAGGAAAACCCTAGTTAGTGACATTTGCCGTAGAGGTTATTCTCTCATGCAGATATGCCTAAAAATAGTCACTACGGAAAGTCACTTACTAGGTTCTTCCTTGGGACAGCAGAATTGAAAATTGAATAAACAGTTAAATTTGACCGAAAACATAATATTTGAAAAAAAATTTCTACCGTAGAGTTAAATTTTGAACCATGAAACATTCTTCAGTCAAAATAGAAATTACCCATTCTTTCGGAAATTCTACTGTTCAGTTAAATATTAAACGATTTGATTGAAACTTATTTTTTTGTTAAAAAATTATATTTTTGGATTTAGAATTAAACTGTTTCGGTAAAATGCTAATCTTCTTGGTGGAAAATTAATGATTTTGGTTGGAAATTCGTTTATTTTGTTGAATGTAATGTTCGACTGAAAATTGTACTGTTCTCTTAGACATTTCTTATCTTTGTTGCAAATTAACTTATTGGTTGATAATTCATATTTCGAGGCTAGAAATTCATTTTTGATTTAGAAAATTCGTCTATTTGGTTTGAAAATTTTGAAATTTGATTGAAATTTTTTTTCTCTTTTCCTGAAGAATGTTTCCCGGTTCAAAATTTAACTCTACGGTAGAAAATTCATCTTTTTTCTTCACTTCAACTGTTTTTGAACTAAAACTAAAATATCTTTTGTTGAAATTTCAATTAATAATTTTTTTTAATTCATGTTTCTTTTTTAAATTCAACTTGTTCAATTCCATTGAAATATGTTTCTACTTGATTAACAATTTAACTATTTTTTCGAAGAATTGCTTTTTTCAATGGAAAATTGATCCTTTGGATTGAAAATTCAACTGTTTGGTTGAAAATTCTACCCTATTTTTTAGAACATTCGTCTATTTTGATTAACTTTTTTTATTTGAAATGAATTCTTTTTGTCGTGAAGTATAAACTATTATATTTTTTGTTGAGAATTGATCATTCTCTTTGGATTCGATAGTTTTTCATTCAAAATTGAAATCTTTTCTTTGTTGACTTGAACTTCTTCGTGAAAAATTCATTTTATTAATTAAAGATCCATCTCTTCACTTGGAAACTTTACTATTTCGTTTAAATTAGCACTTTTATTTAGAAAATTAAATTTTTTCTTGTAAATTTAGCTGTTCTGTTATTGTTGAGAAATTAATCGCTTGTAGTTGGAAATTCAAAATTTTGGTTGAAAATTCATGTTCAGTGTTGTAAATTGTTCTTTTTTGGTAGGAAACCAATCTTCTTGAATAAAAATTCAACTATATACTTGCTTGAAAGTTGAATTAATTTGTTATATTGTGATATTATTAGCTAAAGTTCTACTTCTCCGCTGAAGATTGAACTGTTTCTTCGAAAATCAGCACTATTTTCCACATTAACGGAAGAATATCAAATTAAAATCCTCGGAATTTGACATTTCCGAGCAGTATTTTGGAATCACTTTTAATACGCCATTTTTGTAGTGTATACCATTATTCAAAATTCATTTTTAAAGAAGAAACAAATATCATTGCTTATGAATAGTGGGATTCGACTCAGAAAAAATCTAGGAACATCATATATTAATATCAAAATTTTTTTGAATTACGTCGCGACGCCTAGATGATCTATTCTGAAATGACCCTAATATCTTCGTTATTGACAAAAAAAATCATTTTTTCTGTTCACAAATTTTATGCCAGTTATGAAAAACGTATACTTTCTCATATTCCCTGACTAGTACCGGAATTCCTTGACTTTCCCAGATTTTAAAATCCCCTGATTTTTCCCAGTCGCCCGCCAGGAAAACATCTTCTAAACCTCAAAAAAGGAGTCTTTTCAACCTTGATTGTAGCATCTTCACTCGCGGAGACGACGAGGCTGAAAACAGGATGAAAGATGACTCTGTTAATGGTGGCTCTGTGGCCAGTAAGAGAGAATTTTTCGGGCGGCCTTGGAATCCACTCGGAAGAGGATCTCTTTCCTCGGGTTGGAGCTCCTTCGATGAATTCCTTCTCGGCCTCGGAGAGTTTAGATTCTAATTCCATTACCTGGTAAAAAAAAATAGTTTTAGTATGATGCTTTACAAATTCAGATAGTAATTGCATTAAAAGGGTGGCCACTCAAACTTTGAACAAAAATCACAGGCTATTTCCGGTTTTTACGGGCAAAAATTAAATTTTTCCGGGTTCACTTCTGAGCGTTTAGAACAATATGTACTCAGAATTAATTGCTCAATCACATGAATTTTGAAACAAATGAAATATTTAAAAATCAGGGATGGAATATGATTTTAGACTCCAGAGCTAAAATTTCCTGGAAGAAGATAGGGCGGTTTGAAAAAAAATATAAGGAGATATTAAGGGAATAAATGATTTAGAATGACATTATTGTTGATACTAAAGATTTAAAATCAAATATATATACATATTGAATTTTCAAAAAAAATTGTGGAATTTTTAACGAAGAAAGTTGAATTTTCAACACAAAAAAAAAGAACAAATTTTCGAAGAAACAGTTGAGTATATGAGACAGGAGGTCGGATGCTTGAGAAAAATTAGACTTTTTACTCTGGAAAAATGAGTTTTAAACAAAAAAGTTTATTTTTAACAAAGGCAGATGTATTATCAACCACACAGTTGAACTTTCAACCAAAAGAATTGATTCTGAAACAACGAAGATGCCATTCATGTAAATGATCGAATTTTCAAAAACAAAATAGATTAAACTCCAATAATAAAAACAAAAAAATTTTCTTCGAAATAGTTGGATATTTAATAGAAGGAGACGAAACTTGAAGAAGAGAGTTGAATTTCCAGTCAGAAAAGCCTAATTTTCGACAAAAAATTGAATTTTTTGTAGAAAATTATCTTTTTTCTTCAAAAGTTGATAATCTTCATCAAAAGTTCTTCTTTAGGATTACCAACTCAAGTTATACAGTTACATTTTTTTTCATTTTAGTTGAACATTCGTCTAGTTGATACTCTTAATAGATGAATTAAAATTAATTTTTTGAGCCAAAAATGTCACTATCCCATTTTTGTTTGAAAATTTGTATTTTTATTGTTCAAATGTGAATGTAAAAATGTAATAATTTGCCCGAAAGTTTTTTTTTGTTTGTTGAAAGTTAGCTTTTTTTTGTTGAAAGTTATTTTTTTTTATAAGTAACTTTTTTAAACTGAAAATTCAACTTATTCCAATTGAAAATTCCATATCTTTAGATAAAAAATTAATTTCTTCAAAATTCTTTTTCTTATTTGTCGAAAGTTAGCTTTTTTCGTTCGAAGTTGGTTTTTTTTTTATGAGCAACTTTTTAAAACTGAAAATTCAACTTATTCCATTTGAAAATTTTATAGTTTTAGATAAAAATTTATTTAGTTAGTTAAACATCCATTTTTCTCAACTAAAAATTTGAGTCTTCAAATTTTCGTTGATGATGATTTATCTTTTTCAGTAAAAGTTAATTTGTTTGTTTGAGAAATCAACTCCTTCAGCTGAAGATTCTTTGTTTTAGTAGAAAACTTTTATGCTTGGTTTGAAATTAATTTGTTGAGCCAAAAATGCCACTATTCCATTTTTGTTTGAAAATTTTTATTTTTATTGTTCAAATTTCAACCGTTTTGTTGAAAAATTGTATTTTTTGGTTGAAAATTAATTTTTTGTCAAAAATTGAACTATTATAGTTAAATGTTCATCATTTCAAATAAAAATTTGCCTTTATGGCTTAAAATCTAACTACTTCAGTTAAACATTTACAATTTTATTTGACTCATCATTTTGTGTAGAAATGTAATGAATTGTTTGAAAGCTTTTTTTTTGTTTGTTGAAAGTTAGCTTTTTTCGTTGGAAATTAGTTTTTTTTTCATAAAGTAACTTTTTTAAACTGAAAATCCAACTTATTCCAATTGAAAATTCCATAGTTTTAGATAAAAATTTATTTGTTTAGTTAAACATCCATTTTTCTCAATTAAAAATTTGAGTATTCAAATTTTCGTTGATAATAATTTATCTTTTTCAGTAAAAGTTATTTTATTTGTTTGAGAACTTAACTCCTACAGCTGTAGATTCTTTGTTTTATTAGGAAACTCTTATGCTTGGTTTGAAATTAATTTGTTGAGCCGAAAATGACACTATTCCATTTTTGTTTGAAAATTTTTATTTTTATTGTTCAAATTTCAACCGTTTTGCTAAAAAATTGTAGTTTTTGGTTGAGAATAAATTTTTTCTTAAAAATTAAACTAATCTAAATAAATATTCATTAAATTTCGCAATACTATTTGCGGGTTTTAAGAGACCAAAAAAAAGCCTGAAATTCTGGTAAAATTGAATCAGATTATATTTCGGTATCAAAAGTTAAACCTTCTTCTGTAATCGGATGACGGAGGTCCATTTCTTTTCGAGGAGACCACCATATTTACGCTCAACTTCTCCTGGCATATCAGCCTCCTTCTTGAACGCTTCCAAAGCATCCTGATATCCATTTGCACTAAGGTAGTCTGCGATCGCCTTATTTCTGAAATTGAAAAAAAAAGAATTATAATAAGTTAATGATACCGTCTTATTTATGAGAGATTCCCACCTTTTGAATCTTCTTCTTTATTCATAATAAATAATAATAATAATAAATAAAGATTCCCTCATCCTCTCCTCCACCTGTCCTTCCTCCCCCAGAATCCTTTCCAGTTTCCTTTTTTTCCATTCCTCTCATACATCCTTCCCATACATGTTCCCAAGTTTCTTCTTCCCATTCACACATTCTGCACTTTCTTTTCTCTTTTTTTTCCCAATACATTCATTTCCCTGACCTTGTTCCCCAATCTAAATCTTCCTATTCTTGTCTTTCTTCTCTCCTCCCACCTCTTTTCCAAATACTTTGGTAGTCCTTCCTTTTTTATTATCTTTGTACCATTTATTGTGTTTAGATTCCATTATCCTTTCCCATCCTTCTATTAATTGACTTTCCTTATCTCTTTCTTCTAATTTTTCAAAGTTTACTCCAATCCCCTTTCCTTTATCTCTACCTGTAAGGAAATCCCTTCTTTCTTCTTCCCATTTCCTCGACTCAATCACCCTCCTTCTTCTTTCTTACACCTCTTTTAGACATTCTTTCTCTAACTCCCCTCCCTTTCTCTCCCTTAGATTTTCTTCAAACTTCCATGCCCTCTTCCCTGCTCTGATACTTAATATATCCCTTCGCGTTTCCTCTCTCACCATATATCCAGGTGTCCTTCAATCCACTCCTAGAGTCCATCTCACATATCGTTCATGCAACTTTTCCATCTCTTCCCTTTCCTTCCATATTCTAAAACCGGCCATACCAGGGTATCAAGCAACCACATTCTTCTTTCCCAATCTTTCTTGAATCTTCTTTTTCCTATTCCCCATACCTGCTTCATTACCCCTGCCACCTTTTGTATTCTGTCTCTTATATGTGCCTTATGATCTTCATTTGCTTGCAAGGTGTATCCCTAATATTTTAACACTTTCATTTCTCCTATTTTCACTTCCTTCCATCTCACAGTCCATACATTTTGTTTCTTCCTCCTCCTTTCCTAAACCTCATTACCTTTGTCTTTTCTACATTCAATTTCAAGTTCTTCCCATACAAGTATTTCTCCAACCCTCTAATTAGACCCACCATTTCCTCTTCATCCTCTGCCATCATTACTGTATCATCTGCATATGCCAGTCTGTGCATCTTTACTTTTCCCATCTTAACAACTCCCTATCCTTTTCTGCTCATTCTTCCTTCTAAGTCTGAAATCAAGATATTAAATAAAAGTGGGCTCAAAGGACACCCTTGCCTTACTCCTCTCCCCAACCAGAAATATTTCTGAAACTCTCTACATTAGACCTTCCCTTATACCTTTCTTTACCATAACCTATTCTATATCTTCCCGATCAACAGGATCCAACGGCGCTTTCAGGTCTACGAGCATAGCTATTATTCCTCCCTTCTCTTCTTTAATCCTCCTATTTATTATATAATTCACAACGTATATGTTGTCCATTACCCCCATTCCCTTTTCTTCTCCTTTCAATATCGATACTAATACCCCTTATTTCCGTATCTATGACCAACCCTCTGCTCTCCATACCCTATTGCACATTATCCATGCCCATTCCTTTAGTTCATTCTCCTCATATTTCCATACTTCATTTGGAATTTCATTCAGACCTGGAGTTTTCCCCTCTTTCATTATTCCTAAAACATTGATCATTTCTTCTCTTGTTATGTCCTCTTCCTCGTCTCTTTCCCTCTCCTCTCTTCCACCCGTCCTTACTTCATTCTCTACTCCTCCTAGAAGAAGGTTTCATGAAATGATTTTTCCATTCCACCATCTCAATATCCTGGTTTACCTTTTTCCTTCCTCTTCTTCAAACCTCCTATTTTCCTTTTCTTCTTTCTCATCACACATCTCAGTATATTTCTTCTCTTTTCTTCTATATTCATCTCCACTACTTTTCCTTCCCTTCACCTTCTTCGTTCCTTTCTCACTTCCTTCTTTTTCTCTTTACATTCCTCGTCCCATACAGTTCCATTCTCTCTTCCACTAACTTCTTTCTTGCTTGTCCCCTCTAACAATCTTTTCATTTCTCCAATAATTATTTCCATCTCTTAATTTACATTTCCTTCTCCCATTTTTTCACCCTTTAGCTTCTCTTTTAGTTGCTCTTTTTCTTCTATTAACCAATCGCCTCTTCAGTATGTGCCAGTATGAATAGAAAGTGATCAGAATTTATATATTCTCCTACCTCTAGTTTCTTGACCTTCTCTGTTACCTCGTCATCTACTATCACGTAGTCAATGACCGTTCCCTTTTCACCTCCCAAACGTGTATATTCACCTTCCTCATCCCCCTTTATATTTCCGTTAAAGACAAACCATCCCATTTCATCTAGGGATTCCAGCAAGTTCTTCCCTTATCCATTAAGTATCTTGTCTTTGGATTTTCTTCTTTGCTATTCTCCCGATTCGCTCCCTCCTCTTTCTCCTGTTCTTGCATTTCAATCTCCTCCTATGACAAGCCTGATCCCCTTTTTATCCCCACTACCTTCGATCTATTTCCTCCCATCTTTATACCTTTTACCAATAATCTTTTAATTTCCTCCTTCATTACTCTCCTATCCTTCTCTGCTGCATATCCCTTCCTTATTCCCATCACCACTCCTCCCATTGCTCTGCCTTTCCTATTCCTCCTCTTTGCATTTTGAATCTGCCAACTGTAACATCTTGGTAACCTTCCACTTACTCTTTCCCATCCTTTTTCATCACTACCACCACCCACTGTTCCAACATTCTCATAAATTCTGTATCTTTTCTTTCCAATACCGCTACATTCCAGTAACATATTTTCCATTCACCCATCTCTTCCATTCTTTTTCCATTCTGCTTTCTACTGTTTCTTAACCCCCC
>WSXT02064367.1:0-12535 GCA_011762715.2 Neuroterus valhalla | reverse complement strand
CATAAAGGATCAGAAGGTGTAAAAACCTCGATTTCGATTTTTCTAGAGTAAGCCCCCTTTCTTCGGCGCACGTCACATATAATACGCAAGACCATCAGATATTTTTTGTAAATACTAATTACTTCTATCGTCTTCTGATATAGTTATCTGCAGGATTGTAGGCATCTGTAAACTAATGGGAACACTTCCTGGCGTTATGACAGCACCTGGAGCATCTTTGACTTCTGAAGCTAATCCTTGCTGTGAAACTATCCTGGCAGTGTGACTAAAGGCTCGCAGTTTTTTTATGTATGCGTCCCACTGTGCTTTTCCTATCATCTCTAAATTCATCCGATAAATATATAAATTATAATTTGAGAAACTAAATTCAGAATAAATCAAAATTCGAGTTCCTCTTCATAGCATACAACATTAAAATTCAACTACGAAATCCTTAGAAATAAAAAAAGTCTAACAATCAAATTTGGAAAATGCACTCTTAAGTGTCTCAATTTGAAATTAAAAAGGGAGGATGAAAGAAAGTAACCTCTAAATCCTCCTTCTCCTTCTCATCCCTTTTTTTCATTGTCATTATTTTCTTATAATCGAAAAACATTTACGAGAAAACCTACAAACACTTTGATGTTTATTTAATACCCTGCTGAAAAATTTCTTAATCATTTCTAAGAATTTCGTAGGTCAATATGAAGATTATGATCGTGTTTTTCGATATCTTTAGAATTGCTTGAACAGAGACATTAAGCCATAGAATTCGCTTCGCTTTCTTTGAAGTTCCATTTATGGTCAACTGCACAAAATCACTTACTCTTATAATCCAGGAAGTTGTAGTGCTCACAGTTAGAAACACAAGGTTTTCCAGAGACTGAAACAGCTGCAAAAAATTATTATGAACTAAAAATCTGCTAACAAATTAAAATAACAGTTTTTCTACTAAACTTACACTCTACGCGAGAAACAAGAAGTCCATTGTTGATAAAACATTGCCCATGCATTAAAGCGATTGAAAATTTAGTGATGTGATCTAGATCGGTTTCTAGAATCACGCCAAAAGTTTTTTCTGATGTCCAGGTGACGATATTCCCATAGTCTTCAAGCTGAAAAAATTTATTTATTTATGAAGGATCATTAGGGTGATTTTTATTTATACTCGATAAATTATTTTTCAGAATTCCTTTTCTTTTTCATTCCTCAATTTATTTGAGTACCAAAAAAAATTATCTCCTTATAATTTGGGATAAATCGGTTAATATAACCTGCGCCTGAAAATCCATAAGGTTTTCTATTAACTTAACATGCGAAGGAGGCAGCTTTTTGTTAGGTTACTCCTTGAAGTTATTTAATTTAAGTTTCAGAAGTTATGATTCATTCTTATTCTTTTACGAAATCTCAACAAGGTGCACGCATACTCATTAGTAATATATCAACGCGTTCAAATCATAGACTAAGAAAACGCGTCTTTTTCACCATATTTCACAGACTTTTCTATTCTATGTGTATTCTGAATTACAAAATGATGTGTGAATATTCAAATAAACAGAATATTTGTGAACCTTTGTGGCTTTGGAAGAACCAAGTGGGTTGTAAGTTTCCAAATCTGCTTCTACGAGAACGTGCATTTTGGTATCTTGGAAGAGCGAAGCTTGTCCATAATTATTAGAAATAAGGGGAAATACTGTTTTTCCTGCTGTATAAAGCAGCCAATTGTTTACATCTATCGTTTGCTGAAAAAACATTTATTCATTTCAATTCACAATAATTTCTGAAGTTATTTCAACTTTTCTATACTAAATATTTCAATAATCACTTTAATCTGAAAATTTTACTGGAAACATACTTGTGGATAAATGGTGCATAATCTTTTGTCGCCTTGGAACCAAAGAAGATCTCCCAGTTTTGCAGCATCTTTATTGCTGCAAAAACCGGAACTCAAGAGATCATCATTGGCTTCATTTCCATTCTGCGTTTTAGTTTTGCTTACATTTGATTCTGAAAAAAATATATAGGTATACACTATATTCTTTATCATTATAAAGTTTTGATTTCTTAGTTTATTGTCTCATGTTGAATAAAAATTCTGAATCAAATATAAATTATTTTTGAAAATGATAGTTTTTGTCTGTTTATTGATATACCTCCTTTTGAACGAACAGCAGCAGCTGTGTAAAACATTATCGAAGGTCTCGTTGATTCTGCTCCTTGAAGAGCAATACTCAGACGAGTTTTGAGAGATGATAATCTCCATGCTTGAATCCATGTTGCGACCATGTAAAAAAAAGTCAAAAGCATTTCGACACAATCTCTTGCTTCGAGGATGAAAGATTCTTTAATTGGATGGTTCCTTCAAGATCTCCATGCCACACCAAACCTGATAACAATTTTTAAACCAAAATTCGGTTTTCATTTCTTTGTTGAAGCTTATCTCTAAGACTTCTTATCCTTAAATTATTTTTTAGAAGATGCATGACTATTCAATTCAAGTTATGTGCATTATTATTATTCTCTTATAAATTAATAAAACAGGCAATACAAATATAAAGTGAAAATTATTTCCAAAAATTTTAAAAGAAAACATAATTATTTTTATACTTTTAATATAAAAAACATGAAAATATAAAATGAACAGATTACGAAAAAAAAAATTAAAATGATATAGAAATTAGTGCATTGATGTACTGAAAAAAATGAACACAGTTAAGAAGCGAAAATAATAAACAAAAATCGTATAACAATGAAAATCGTTCAAGAACTACAAATTAATAGGGTTCGGAATTTGAAACCTTTTACTGATACTTCAAAACGATTTTGCAGTTCTTTTAACCGTTGATTTAGGATAATATCAAACTGAAAGAGTTTGGATGAAACAGTTACAAGTCAAAAAAGTTAAAAATTGCATAATTTCGCGCGATTATTTAAATTCTCTTATCATTAGAATTGCAAAATTTTGTCTGAAATAAGACCTCAGTCAAAAGTTTTAATAAAAAATCTCAAATTGCTCTGCGTAATAAGAACCACACAGTAACAATTATATTATTTTTTAAATTAAAAAAAGGCAATAATAATGTCCATAATAAAAAAACAACAATAAATAAGTCACGATTTGAGTTTGTAACAGATTAGAGCAAACTCAAAAAACTACTATTTAAACAAAAGGGATCAATAAAGAGATTATCAATTTTTAATTTATTTATAAAGTCAAATATACATACTTAAAATGTTGACCTAGGTCAAAGTAAGATTCTAAAAAAAAACCCCAACTGAAAATATATTAATGACCGAATGGAGAATCAACATACCAACAATAATAATCTATATAAGTCTATTTGAAAAAGAAGAGTAATTATAAAAGACATGCGATGAAATCTGAACCTATGATACAAATAAGCGTGATCATTTCTATTTTTCGAAACATAGAAACCGCGAAAAAATGGCAACAGGAAGGACCAATAAATAAATGAAACTAAATAACTATTAAAAATTTCAGAGCGTGGAAAAAGAAGTTCAGAAGCAGTTGAGAAGCGTAAATAGGAGCAAATTAGTTTTAATTAGCGAAAACTGTTTCTATGTTGTCTGCTACACAGTGGTTGCTCCGAATGCTCTAAAAGCCAAACATAATTTTTTTTTCTTCTTACATTTTAACTAAAGTTTATGTCACGATAATAAATTATTTCCTTTCCAAATTTTTTCATATCATGCAGTGCACACACGTTCATTCCCCGATTAATAATTGCAAATTAGATCAAGAAATTGCAAACTACAATGAAATAATGAACTACTTGTGTTTCTCTCTACCGTGTCGTCTGCTGCGCTCTGATGTGAAAATCGAATGTATATATCGACTTCAATTTCGAGTCTGCGCGACTGCGCAGGCGTTCAGATTCAGACAGAGATTCCCAAAAATTTGGAATAAAATGACAAAAAGGAATGAAAATGTAATACATACATGCATACCACATGTTTTGTATTACGACTCAGTATCAAGGTGTTATGCATTAGTACTTGAATAAGAGAATGAGTTTTTGGTAATTTCTGATAGAGGCTAAAAACAAATGATTCTTCCGACTTTCAGTGTCATTACATTCCGCGCATTTGCAAAACAGTGACAAGTCACAAGTGGGCTTGTAGCAAGTGACACATGTCAATTGTCACTTGTGATATGTTTACTTATTCGCGATTTAAGTACCGAGACATTTTTTCATCCAGTTTATTCGCTTGTGAAAATTGCGTTTTTTATGTTTGAATTTTGAATTAACTTAAGAAATGGAAAACGAATGTGAAAAGCCAGAAAAGAGTGAGGTAATTGAATATTATCATTTATCTCAAATCTCATGAGTCTAGCAAAATAATTGTTGTAATTGTCATTACGTCGTTTATTGATGGCTATACATAGTTTCAGTAATAGGATAATCAATAACGCCTAACTTTGAAGGATGGTTTTATAGTTATACGTATAAAGTATATATTCGCAAAACTTTCAGTAAATGTGGGAACTCTAACCTAAAAAAATGTAATTTTGTTCCTTATATTTCAGTTTTTGGGAGTCTTATTATTGGATAAGAGTATTTTTTTGTAGAATTGAGATTTGAAAGAGTCTGTAAAAATTTAAAAAAATTTCAAAGTGTAATAAATACTGCTTATTAGATTTAAAAATAACTCTGCATAACTATATTAAGATATCATTTTTATCTGTTTATTATTTTTATCTATTTTAAATGTAGTATGTTATCATTTTCTCCAGATGTCGGAATCTATGTCGAGCATGAGTGAATCAGCAACGAGCAAGGAAACAATTGAAGAACGTTATAACAAGGTGAATCTAAAAACACATTCATCTTTTCCTTTTCTAATTATTGTTCTCTACATTATTCCATTACACTCATTGTTTCTAGTTTTCTTTTTTCCTGGCCCCTTCCTTCATTTTGAGGATTTTTTATTTCTTATAAAAAAAAAAGAAAATGCTCAAGACCAAAATATAATTAGATGTCAATTCTGACTATAATTGAAAAATTCAAAAGAATAAAATACTATTGTAAAGGCAATAATGGACATATGCATTATTTATTTCATTTGCAGCTTCGAGGACTAGCTGTTAAATTAAAAAAGAAAGTATCAGACTTGAGCGAGCAGGTGAAAAATTTAGAAGCAGAAAAGGCAACACTTAATGCGGAAAGAGAAGAGGTGCAGAATAAAGTTATTCAAATATCCAACAATGCGAAGAAACTGCAGGTTATTTTCAAGATTATATTTACCAAAAAAAGTATTTAGTAATTTTACAATTTTAAATCATTTTCGTTTATGATTGTTTACTACAATTTAAAAAAATGTAATATGTGTACATTAAAATTAAACTGTTAATTCTAGACAATTCAAGTCGAATATGACAAATTGCAAGATGAGATGGAGCAACGAAAATCTGAAAATAAAAAGCTAATGAAGAATATAGAGACTCTCGTTAGTGAAAACGCTTCTCTCAAGGAATCTCTCTATAATGAAAAAGACTCTACTACGCAACTTTCTGCAAGGTTAGAACAGTTTATCAAAGAAAAAACTAAATTAGACAGCACTATTAAACATTCTCAGGAGCAAATAAAAAAATTAAACGACGAGTTGAAAGCAGATGTGGTTTTGAGAGAGGAAAAAGTAAAAGAGTACGAAGCTTTGAAAAAAAGTTTAGAATCTGAAGTACAAGCACATAAGGCTACTCGATCACAATTAGATACTATAAAGCAGGAACGTACAAGCAATAGTGTGTTGTCTTTAGAAGTTGAAAATTACGAGGTACTCAATTTTTCATTTTTGACTGACTTTATAGAATATTTGGTTTTTAAACAATAATCCTTGATTCACAGAAAAGTATCGAAGATATGAAATTGAAATTGAAAGACGAAGAATCAAAACGAACAGTTTTGGAGAAAACGATCGACGAGCACTTAGACACAATAAGCTTATTAGAGAAACAAATCTCCGAGTTGCGAAGCAATTGTTTATCGAAATCAAACCAAGTAACAAGTCTGGGGGAGAGGAACGAAAGTATAAAAGCAGAATTGAATGAGATAAGACTTGAATCTGAAAGAGTGAAACACGAAAACGAAGAACTTGTTACGCTACTGAATGAATCAAACGCTGATAAATCGAATTTGTCCAAGAAACTTGAAACCATAGAATCCGATGCAGACAACCTGAGGAAAGATTTTAAAAGTCAGAAAGAAGTTCTCGAAAATCAGGTATGAGGGACTTCACTATATCAATTAAAATTCACTTTTTGGATTTGAAAAGACTCAATAACAAATAATGTTTAGTTAAAGAACATGGCAGCTGAAATTTCGCACTTAAGCTCATGTTTATTGAGTTCCAAAAAAGAAACCGAAGATTTGCTGGAAGAATTTAATGGATACAAGAGAAGGGCACAAAGTGTGCTAAGAACAAAGCAGACTCAAAATAAAGAAATAGGAATAGGAGGAAAAAGTGTTGTTGAAATTGAAGAGGAATTGATTCAGTCACATCAGCAAAATACGCTTCTCCTACAGAAACTTGACAATTATGGGTATGATTAGTTATTTATAGAAAATTTTTCTGTATGATTTTCGAGGAAATTCCTTTTTTTGGATATAATCTATATTTAGCTTCAAGTATATTCAAAGAAATTTTATTTTAGACAAAAAGTGGATTCGTTGAACAAGGAAATCATTATACTTAAGGATGAGAGGGATCATGCTTTGGAATGTTTTAAGGAATCTAAAAAAAGGGAGTGGAAGTCACGCCTCGAAATTTCCTCCCTCACAGACCAGTGCAGATCGCAGGAAATTAAAATCCAAAAGCTGAATGCAGATCACAATAAGGAATTAGCGATTGCAGAAAAAAGTCATGAGGTTACTTTCATAAATTAAATATTCCTTTGAAAAACTAGAGTTAGTTTGATATTCATTTAATATATGGAGACTCAATCACGCACTGAGCCACAGTATTTGAATATATTTAATTTCTCTTATTCATGTGTTATTTTTATTCAGGCTAAAATAAGTTTAGTGAGAGAGAAGTACGAGCAAGAAATCGAGGACTTGAAGTTAGAGTTAGAAAAAAGAAAACTGAGTGAATCTACGGAAACAATACGAAGAAATAATATTTCACCAGAGAGAATAATTGATTCAAATAAAGAATCTATTCATTCACGTGTCTTGGGAATGTCGCTAATAGAAAGAGAAGAATGCGAGGTAGATTTAAAACCCCAAAGTGCAAAATAAATGAAGTTTTTAGAAAAAATGTAGGTATAACTTTAAAAAATATTCAAGATTCTAATTCTTTTTTAGGGTTCTGAGAGTGTTGATTCTTGCCCTCTCGGAGTGGCCAACACAGAAAGATATCGCGACCATTCCTTGATGCCTTTGGACGAACTTCTTAATTCTACGGATGATTACAATCCACCTGAAGTACACATTCTACCCTCGAAAGTTAGCAGACAAGAGTTCGAAGTTTGTGAAAGTAGAGTTAAACACTTAACGGTTCTTCTTGCCGATGCTGAGAGAGACATCGCGAAATTAACGCAACTCAACGAAATGCTCAAAGAAGATATTCGAAGACATCAAAGAAGTGTTGAAAGAGAGCAGCATGCAAATAATTTCGAATATTTGAAAAATGTTGTCTTCAAGGTAAGGCTTTTAAAAGATAATAATATTCGAGTATGCTACTTGATCATTTAATTTCTGCTGCTATCTTTTGATTTTCGATTGTAAAATTCTAAGCTTCTACTGAAAGATAATCTTTTAAAAATGTATTTTTATAGCTTCAATAATATTTTATTACTGACAAGCAAATTAAATATTTTTGAAAACGAAAATCATAATTTGAATAATTATGTTTCTAAATGTCCTTGATTTTTTGCCATCGCTTTCTGAAGAATCGTAATACTTCTCAATTTGAATACAATAAGATTTCGATTCTTTTAGCATTTTTGAGAACACTTTTTAAAATGCTTTACAAACTTGAATAACATTGTAATTCGTTGCAGTTTGTCACATTAAAAAATGGAGATGAAAGAAGTCATCTCATTCCTGTACTTACTACCATTTTAAAACTGAGTCCCAACGAAACTCAAAAGCTCAATTCCGTTGCAGGAGGTAAGTATATTTATTCGAAAATAAGATCTAGTTCAAAAAAAGTGAAACTACAAGTATTAGAACTATTATTTTTATAACTCTATTTTGTAGTTTCAGGAAAAAGTTGGATTCCAGGAATACCAATTCCTGGCTGGCACAATAATTAACTTATTTGATTGCCAAAGTATTATCGAGAACACTTTTGTAAGATATTTTTTAAGTTTAGGACGTAATAATAATAAAATGTGTACAATTATGTATAATACGTAAGTACAAGACCTTATAAGTCATGTATTTTTATGAAAGAATTGATTTAGAAGTGAAGAGAGTGCGTCAAAAATGACGAAAGTGAGATACTGGAAAAACTATGTGTTACCAGTGAAAAGTAATAAATTTCAAGTTCAATATAACTACAACATGGCATTTTCATTGATGAGCACGTTGGGTGCAATAAAAATGTTTTCGCATTCTTAGAGAATTTACGTATTCCTCATTTGTTTCGTGCATAACTTTAAGAGTGCAATAGCAGTGTTATTTCACTAAAGTTCCAATTGATCCCCATTTTAAGCAAACATTTATTTCAATAATCGTGACATTCATTCTAAACATCCTTTAACAAAACAGATCAAGAATTGCAAAATTAATTAATTTAGAAAAGAAATACTCAAATTTTCCACGAAAAAATATCATTTTTTGAATTGCAAACCAAGAAGATGAATTCTCAACTAAAATGATCAATATCTAAGTAGAGCACTTCAACTTTCAACCATGAAGCCTAATATTCAAACAAAGATATCAATTGTCAAATAGAAAGATGAATTTTCCTCGGGATTTTCTACCCAAAAATACAATTTTTTAACAAAATAGTTGAATTTTGAACTGAAAAAATCGTTGTTTTCAACCGAAAAGGGAACAGTAACATTAATGAAATGTAAAAACCCAAATTCATACCAAACATAAGAGTTTTCAACTGAAACAAAGAAGCATCAACTGAAAGAGTTAAATTTTCAAATGGATGAATTAATTTTTAGTAAAAAAGATAAATTATTGTCAACCAAAATTTTTAATTTATCCAAACAAATGAATTTTCAACTACAACCATGGAATTCTCAATTGGGATATGTTAAATTTTCAGTTGAAAAATATTACTTAGAACAAAAAAAAATTACCTTGTATGATAAAAAATATCTTCCAAACAACTCGATTTTCAAGCAAAATGATGAATCTTCAAATAAAAGTGTAAATGTCCAAATGTAGCAGTTGATTTTAAATCAGAAGGACGAGTTCTTACCTGAAATGATGGACTCTTCACTAGAATAGTTTATATTTTGACCAAAAAATAATTTTCAACCAAAAAATACAATTTTTCAACAAAATGTTTAAATTTTGAATTATAAAGATAATTATTTTCAACCAGAAATAGGATAGTCACATTTTTTGCTTAAAAATTAATTTTGAACCAAACATAAGAGTTTTAAACCAGATGAATTTTAGACTGATATGAAAAATATTCAACTGTTCAACTTTGATTGTTAACCGTAAAAAAGAACCAGAAACAGTAACTTTCAAAGAAAAATATGATTTATACCAAAAAAATCCATTTTTTCAACAAAATATGTGAATTTTCAACGAAATAATAAATCAATCCATAAAGACAAATTTTCATACAAATAGTTGAATGTTGAACTATAAAACCAAACTGATGAATTCTCATGTAAAATGATAAATCTTCAACTAGAATAAGTGTATTTCATGCGAAAAAGGTGAATTCTCAACCATAAAGATCAATTTTCTACAAAAAAGGCGAATTGTTAACAAAGGAAATAAATTCTCAAAGAAAAAGTTTCATTTTTAAATTCAAGAATCAATTTTCAACTGAATACTTACATCTTCACTGAAAATAGATAAATTGATTTTTACCAAAGTAGTCACATTTTTAATCAGAGGTGGATTATAAATTAAAATAATGCACCTTCAACAAAGAAGTGTACCTTCCAACAAAACAATTTAACTTTCAACCAAGTAGTTTATTTTTCAACTTGAACAGGATGAATTCTCAATGAATAATGTAAACAAGTTTTCTATTATAATTTATAAATATTTCTCATTTAAAATACTACTTATACTGTAAAAACTGCTTGAAGTACTTTCTTCATTTACAATTGTGGAGAGGGGACTTTCAAATCTTGACGAATTTTAAATTGGAAGAGCGATTTACTTCATTTCCTCCCTTCCCAATATGAAAAAAATTATTTAAAAAAATTTCCGTTCCATGTAAAAGATTCCCTGTCCCAAGTGAAATTAAATATCTTTACTAAAACTCCCTGTCCTGAAATAAAAAGTATAATTATTTTCTGGAATTCCCTGTGCTAAGACAGATAAATGAGGAGAAAGCAAATAAAATGTGATAAATAAATTTCTTTTTAAAAAATTGAGAAAATAATTCTTTCTGTATGTTTGGGCTATCATCAATTTTATTATCAAACTTGAGTCAGCTAAAAAAAAATCTCAGAGCAATAAAAAGTATAGATGTATTTAAAAATTGTCAGAATCAGATTAAAGGAACGTTACATTCTTCAAATCAAATGATAAGATGTCTTTTCAAATTATAAAAAGAAAGCGGTCATTTCTCGTATTTTCTCAGTAAAATTTTGAATTGTCTGGGTTGAGTCAAGTAGTTTCACGGTTTTTAAATTGAATTCCTGGTTTTTTCCCGGTCAATAAAATTCCCGTTCATGTCGCCACCCTGATAACAGAATAAGAACTCCATTGGGCCATGTAGACGTGCTTTCAAATATTTTGAACCATCCTCTAAAACTTCAATACAGTATTTATAATTATAACATAGTATTTGAAACAATCGAAACAAGAACAGGCAAGACTGAGAGGATGAAAATGGTTTCCATGGATTTCGATTGTCTTTTGTTTATTAACTACAGAACGAATTTTTTGTAAGGTACTCAAGCTGGATATAATGTTGGACATTAAAAAAGTTTTCAATGTTCAAGAGCGATCTTATTTTAAGTCACCAGTTTCCACCAAACCTTTCGTTCGCATAGGTTTACAGGTAAATCCAAGCAGAATTTTACTTAAGTTAAATAATGTTTTGTACTTTCTTCATCGTGCTTGACGATGAATTATAATTATTGAGTTTATAGAAGGAATTAATTATATTTTATAGAAGAAGATTACAATAGTAGCTGTTATGGGACTTGTTACACTTGCTCCTCCGCTACTAGCGATGACAACCTTGAAAAATATGAAGATACCGGAATAAGAGTAATTCAAAACGGTTTGAACTTGCAACTTTTTCAGTTTGAAACATATTCACTTATTAAGGAATAATATTGGAATCTCAAATTTCTTAAATAAACAAAATCAGTCTTTTACTGTTATCTTTTTATTACATTGGATATTCAATATTGCAAGCAGATTTAAAGTATATCTAGATGAAAACAGAGATGAAAATATGGGGTGTTTGCGTATTTAAAAACAATTTCTTCTTCTGGTGGAATTAGAAGAACATTGAAAACTGAAAGCAATTATTCGAGAAAGTTTTTAAAACAAGTTTTTTTTAAAAATGTTTTAAAATATTTTTTCCGAATTTTTCGCGGGGAAAACTGTGCGGAACTTTGAAAGTCGTTCCAGCCAATCAGCATTCCAAGCAAGCTAACCGGGATGGACTGGAACAGTCAATGTTCCGGATATGACGTTTCAAGGCCACAAGTGGTTTAAATAATGATCTCAATACTTTTCAAAGAAACTTCTTTCTCAGAAATAAAGTATGTACATTTTTTTTCCAGTAGAATTTTTTTTCTTGATGAAAATAATTATGCATATTACACATTTATATGATTGAAATTTATATGTTCGTGCGCGATGCAGGCGACATGAAATATTCTTAATTCTTCGATTCCACTCTTTTTGATTTGTTTCACATTTAACGTAAAATAATCAATAAGGATAGTTGCAAGCAAAGATAGTTTCAATTGGCAGAGTACCAACAGAAGCAAGACAAATCATTTTAATCTAGATTGATAAGTAGTAATAATTGGTATCCATCCACATCAATTTAGATAGAAAAAAAACTCTTGAGGTCATACAGTCACGTGACTCACGTAACTTTTAACGCTTTTAACTATTTTAACCAGTTGACTAATTTAAATCATTTGAATTACTTTTTTCAATTATTTGGAAATTAAATGGGGCATGAGTTGACCAATGAAATTAATTAGGTGAAGATGAAATAGCTTTTATTGACGATGATAGTAAGAATTTAAATATTTGTTGCACTTTTTCGCATTTTCATAACCTCAATTTTATGTTACGTACGACCGTGCGACTCTTATGTGAAATCTCAAATGTGGCAACCAGCCCCATGCATCGAGCGTGTATGTGTATGTAGTAGTAGTTTTCTTACGATCCGGAGGGGAAATGGCTGCCGA